>CM060312.1:98241575-98244075 GCA_030674185.1 Monoplex corrugatus | reverse complement strand
ACCTACAACAAACAAAACCCAAAAGCGCACAAATACACAACAGAAAAAAAACTCTCACACGCAACAAAATATTCATACAGCCAAACACACTCAATTCTACGCTTCTTTCCTAAGCAGACACAACGCTGAAATGACTGACATGAACACCAGAACAAAGACACTTGAATGCAGCAGACAAAGGCAACAAAGAGGACAACAGCTGTGTACATGTACAGCAGAGTATAAACAAACAAAGGGTATGGAGAAGAAGACAAAGTGCTGACTGTGGGCTTTCTTTTGTCACTGACCTGATGCCTTGATGTGGGCATTGATCACATCCACTGACACACCTTGATGTGGGCATTGATCACATCCACTGACACACCTTGATGTGGGCATTGATTACATCCACTGACACACCTTGATGTGGGCATTGATCACATCCACTGACACACCTTGATGTGGGCATTGATCACATCCACTGACACACCTTGATGTGGGCATTGATCACATCCACTGACACACCTTGATGTGGGCATTGATCAATCCATGACAACCTTGATGTGGCATGATTACATCCACTGACACCTTGATGTGGGCATTGATCACATCCACTGACACACCTTGATGTGGGCATTGATCACATCCACTGACACCTTGATGTGGGCATTGATCACATCCATGACACACCTTGATGTGGGCATTGATCACATCCACTGACACACCTTATGTGGCATTGATCACATCCACTGAACACCTGTGTGGGCATTGATCACATCCACTGACACACCTTGAGGGGCATTGATCACATCCACTGACACACTTGGCCTGGTCATTTTAGATATAAATTACATACAAGGACTTGTGTCTACACAGTTCTGTCTCTCTCTACCACACACACACACACACACACACACACAACACACACACAACACACACACACACACACACACACACACACACACATCATACATACATACACACACACACACACTTACACACACATCATACATACACACACGCACGCAAACGCACACGCACACGCGCACACACACACACACACATACACACACACAATCTACATACACACACGCACGCAAACACACGCACACGCACGCAAACACACACACACACCACACACACACACACACACACACACACACACACACAACTTACACACACATCATACATACACACACGCACGCAAACACACACGCGCACACACACACACACACTTACACACACATCATACATACACACACGCACGCAAACACACACGCACACACACACACACGCACACACAGACTTATAGTGAAAGACGTTAATTAAAGAACGAACGAACGAACGAAAACACACACACACACACACACACACACACACACACACACACACACCACACACACACACACACACACACACACACACACACACACGATGAACAAAGGAAAGTCGCTTCTACTAAATTTCTGTAAAGAAACACTACCATAGAAAACAACATCAATACAAAGACAAAAGTAAGATCAGACACCGACTTTCCAAAAAGAGCTAAATCAATATCCTCACAGGTCACACTTGCAACATTTACAGCTGATGTTATGAAAGGCTCTGGAATTGATTTAGACATAGGTCCTGTAACTTTAAGACCTTCGTTTTCATCAGTACCCAGTTGGGAACTTCAAAGAGCACGATTTGACATACACCACACTGACTTAAAAAAAGAAGATAATATCAACTTACTGGCAAGTCACGTTAAATGTCAATAAATAGAAGACTTTTATTCCGATCACTTGAAAGTTTACACTGATGGTTCAATAATTGAAAGACAAGCAGGCTCAGCGTTTTTAAAACCTGCTCTCAAAATTGAGAAATCTTTCTATATAGGACTTAATAAATCTGCAGAACTCTTTGCAATCTTAATGGCTTTGAATTATATGATAAATCTTCCTAGGACAATTCCCCAGATATTTTTTTGCGTTGATTCAAAATCTGTACTTCAAGATCTTGAATTATCAAAATTACAAACAAGATCAGAATGATATTGGAAATTAGTCACTTGATTAATAGTTTATCCTTAAGAGGCACTGATATTACTTTCTGCTGGATACCATCTCATAGTTCTTTTCATTACAATGATATGGTTGATAGGGCTGCCAAACGGGGGGCAAAGAGCTCACCAGATTCAAATCGTATACAACTTTCCCTCTTATTGCATGAGTGTTATACCTTAGTGGACGCCTACGTATGGAAGCAGTTTCAAGATAAACAGAAAAAGTATGATAAATGTTACATGAACTTTGAAATTAGCAAAACACCTAAGCGGTTCCCTGCCAGCAGAAGTATACAATCCCTTATGTATAGGTGGAAACTTTGATGCATTCAAAACAAAATACACCAGGAATTAGTGTGCCTGTGTGGAAAGAAGATAACACATAGTCATATTCTTTCATGCGTTCGGGTAAAACGACATATACCTACGTTATCAACGAAGACAGTTTCTGACATATTTGCCTCACCATCCTTA
>CM060312.1:98206575-98239075 GCA_030674185.1 Monoplex corrugatus | reverse complement strand
TATTTTATGTAGTAGATCTGACAAGTTTTGTATGCCCCTCTATTTTATGTAGTAGATCTGACAAGTTTTGTATGCCCCTCCATTTTATGTAGTAGATCTGACAAGTTTTGTATGCCCCTCCATTTTATGTAGTAGATCTGACAAGTTTTGTATGCCCTCTCTGTTTTATGTAGTAGATCTGACAAGTTTTGTATGCCCCTCTATTTTATGTAGTAGATCTGACAAGTTTTGTATGCCCCTCCATTTTATGTAGTAGATCTGACAAGTTTTGTATGCCCCTCTATTTTATGTAGAAAATCTGACAAGTTTTGTATGCCCCTCTATTTTATGTAGTAGATCTGACAAGTTTTGTATGCCCCTCTATTTTATGTAGTAGATCTGACAAGTTTTGTATGCCCCTCTATTTTATGTAGAAAATCTGACAAGTTTTGTATGCCCCTCTATTTTATGTAGTAGATCTGACAAGTTTTGTATGCCCCTCTATTTTATGTAGTAGATCTGACAAGTTTTGTATGCCCCTCTATTTTATGTAGTAGATCTGACAAGTTTTGTATGCCCCTCTATTTTATGTAGAAAATCTGACAAGTTTTGTATGCCCCTCTGTTTTATGTAGTAGATCTGACAAGTTTTGTATGCCCCTCTATTTTATGTAGTAGATCTGACAAGTTTTGTATGCCCCTCTATTTTATGTAGTAGATCTGACAAGTTTTGTATGCCCCTCTATTTTATGTAGTAGATCTGACAAGTTTTGTATGCCCCTCTATTTTATGTAGTAGATCTGACAAGTTTTGTATGCCCCTCTATTTTATGTAGTAGATCTGACAAGTTTTGTATGCCCCTCTATTTTATGTAGTAGATCTGACAAGTTTTGTATGCCCCTCCATTTTATGTAGTAGATCTGACAAGTTTTGTATGCCCCTCCATTTTATGTAGTAGATCTGACAAGTTTTGTATGCCCCTCTGTTTTATGTAGTAGATCTGACAAGTTTTGTATGCCCCTCTATTTTATGTAGAAAATCTGACAAGTTTTGTATGCCCCTCTATTTTATGTAGAAAATCTGACAAGTTTTACGCAGAATAAGCACAGAGCATGAGCGCCACAGTTTACACACACTGCGTAGACTGCATATACACTGTGCTATCATACGCAATCCACACAGTTTGTACAGAATACATGTAGGTACAGATGTTTCACTTCTCGGCGTCACGGGGTTCGATGTTGACCGCTGTATACAGAGACACCACCATCTCCCTCCAGGCCGCTTTGTTTTGACTTTTGTGGACAATTTCTTGAATATTTAGGCCACTGATGTTGGTTATGTTCTTGATGTATGAGATTGAAGGTCTGTCTTTCTTCCTTTTTGCCACTTTTTTCCCTTAAAAGATGATTGCCATTAGGTCTGTGTTCTTGTTGCGTGACACATAGCCAGTATATTTTAGTCTTCTTTTGTTGATGTCTGCAAGTAGTTTTCTGGTGGTATCAAGTTCTTCCAGGACACGTTCATTAGTTCTTCTATCCGTCCATTTGACACGTTATAGTCTCCGATAAGACCACATCTCGGCTGCCTTAATTCTTGTGCAATCAGTTTTTCTCAGAGTCCAGGCTTCACAGCCATAAATGATGACTGGCCAGATCAAACATTTTAAAAGTCTAACTTTCAGGTCATCTGGTATCCCTCTGTCTTTCCAGATGTTATAGAGTTGGGCCATTTTTTTTTGCACATAATTTACAGACGTGCAGCTGGTATGAACCCTGATCAGTGTGTGTACACAGCACAGACAGCATATACCACACCACACACTGTGCTGTCTGCATTATAAGCTGCCTGGTCTTCACAGTGTGTGTACACAGCACAAACAGCATATACCACACCACACACTGTGCTGTCTGCATTATAAGCTGCCTGGTTTTCACAGTGTGTGTACACAGCACAAACAGCATATACCACACCACATACAGTGTGTTGTCTGCATTATATGTCGTCTGGTCTTCACAGTGTGTGTACACAGCACAAACAGCATATACCACACCACATACAGTGTGTTGTCTGCATTATATGCTGCCTGGTCTTCACAGTGTGTGTACACAGCACAAACAGCATATACCACACCACACACTGTGTTGTCTGCATTATATGCTGCCTGGTCTTCACAGTGTGTGTACATAGCACAAACAGCATATGCCACACCACACAATGTGTTGTCTGCATTATATGTCGCCTGGTCTTCACAGTGTGTGTACACAGCACAAACAGCATATACCACACCACATACAGTGTGTTGTCTGCATTATATGTCGCCTGGTCTTCACAGTGTGAGCAGACTGCGTAAGACAGTAGGGTATATGCAGACTTCGCTGACTGGGCAAAGCATGTGCAGACAGTATTTGCAGACTGTGCATTGTAAGTGCAGTATATGCAGACTGTGCATCGTAAGTGCAGTATATGCAGACTGTGCATCGTAAGTGCAGTGTACGCAGATTGTGCGTGGTGAGTGTTGGTTATGCAGACTGTGCATAGTAAGTGTAGTATATGCAGACTGTGCATAGTAAGTGCAGTATATGTAGAAAGTGCATAGTAAGTGCAGGGTATGCAGTCTGTGATAAGTGTAGTGTATACAGACTGTGATAAGTGTAGTGTATACAGACAGTGATAAGTGTAGTGTATATAGACTGTGATAAGTGTAGTGTATACAGACTGTGATGAGTGTAGTGTATACAGACAGTGATAAGTGTAGTGTATACAGACTGTGATAAGTGTAGTGTATACAGACTGTGATGAGTGTAGTGTATACAGACTGTGATAAGTGTAGTGTATACAGACTGTGCATAGTAAGTGTAGTGTATACAGACTGTGATAAGTGTAGTGTATACAGACAGTGATAAGTATAGTGTATACAGACAGTGATAAGTGTAGTGTATACAGACTGTGATGAGTGTAGTGTATACAGACAGTGATAAGTGTAGTGTATACAGACTGTGATAAGTGTAGTGTCTTCAGACTGTGATAAGTGTAGTGTATACAGACTGTGATAAGTGTAGTGTATACAGACTGTGATAAGTGTAGTGTCTTCAGACTGTGATAAGTGTAGTGTATACAGACTGTGATAAGTGTAGTGTATACAGACAGTGATAAGTGTAGTGTATACAGACTGTGATAAGTGTAGTGTATACAGACTGTGATAAGTGTAGTGTATATAGACTGTGATGAGTGTAGTGTATACAGACTGTGATAAGTGTAGTGTATACATACTGTGATAAGTGTAGTGTATACAGACTGTGATAAGTGTAGTGTATACATACTGTGATAAGTGTAGTGTATACAGACAGTGATAAGTGTAGTGTATACAGACTGTGATAAGTGTAGTGTATACAGACAGTGATAAGTGTAGTATATACAGACTGTGATAAGTGTAGTGTATACAGACTGTGATAAGTGTAGTGTATACATACTGTGATAAGTGTAGTGTATACAGACAGTGATAAGTGTAGTGTATGCAGACTGTGCATAGTAAGTGTAGTGTATGCAGACTGTGCATAGTATGTTCAGTATATGCTGACTGTAAGCGCGCATTGAGCGTGCAGTTTATACAACGGCAACGCAGTTGATAAATACTCTACGCAGTCTGCATTGTCTTACTTACTGTACGCACTGTAACCAGAGCCCACACACTGTGCTGACATGAAGACTGCATAAACTCCATAGACTGCACGGTCTGCACAGTCAACGCACTCTGCATAGTCTGCTTAGATCAACACACCACGCCGATTACAACACACCACGCAGATTACATAAATTATGCAGACTGCACAATCTGCATGTGCACTGCGCGGTATGCACAATCTTCGTTGCATGCACAGTCTATGTAGGCTACGCTGTCTGTGTGGTGTGGTCATCTGTGTGTAGTTGTGCACTTCACGTACACACTGCACACTTCACGTACACACTGCAAACTTCACGTACACACTGCACACTTCACGTACACACTGCACACTTTACGTACACACTGCACACTTCACGTACACACTACACACTTTACGTACACACTGCACACTTCACGTACACACTGCACACTTCACGTACACATTGCACACTTCACGTACACACTGCACACTTCACGTACACACTGCACACTTTACGTACACACTGCACACTTCACGTACACACTACACACTTCACGTACATACTGCACACTTCACGTACACACTGCACACTTTACGTACACACTGCACACTTCACGTACACACTGCACACTTCACGTACACACTACACACTTCACGTACACACTGCACACTTCACGTACGCACTGCACACTTTACGTACACACTACACACTTCACGTACACACTGCACACTTCACGTACACACTGCACACTTTACGTACACACTGCACACTTCACATACACACTGCACACTTTACGTACACACTGCACACTTCACGTACACACTGCACACTTCACGTACACACTGTATACTTTACGTACACACTGCACACTTCACGTACAGACTACACAATTCACGTACACACTGCACACTTCACGTACACACTGCACACTTCACGTACACACTGCACACTTCACGTACATACTGCACACTTTGCTTACACACTACACACTTCACGTACACACTGCACACTTCACGTATACACTGCACACTTTACGTACACACTACACACTTCACGTACACACTGCACACTTCACGTACACACTGCACACTTCACGTACACACTGCACACTTCACGCACACACTGCACACTTCACGTACACACCGCACACTTCACACTTCACGTACACACTGCACACTTCACGTACACACTGCACACTTCACGTACACACTGCACACTTCACGTACACACTGCACACTTTACGTATTCACTACACACTTCACGTACATACTGCACACTTCACGTACACACTGCACACTCACGTACACACTGCACACTTCACGTACACACTGCACACTTTACGTACACACTACACACTTCACGTACATACTGCACACTTCACGTACACACTGCACACTCACGTACACACTGCACACTTCACGTACACACTGCACACTTTACGTACACACTACACACTTTACGTAGATACTGCACACTTCACGTACACACTGCACACTTTACGTACACACTACATACTTCATTTACACACTGCACACTTCACGTGCACACTGCACACTTTACGTACACACTGCACACTTCACGTACACACTGCACACTTCACACTTCACGTATACACTGCACACTTCACGTACACACTGCACACTTCACGTACACACTGCACACTTCAGAGTCTGCATAGACTGCACACAGATTCCTTGTGTTATCAGTATTGTCTACAACACCATATGCAGTCTGCACAGACTAACACACACTGCACACTTCACGTACACACTGCACCACTTTACGTACACACTACACACTTCACGTACACACTGCACACTTCACGTACACACTGCACACTATGCGTACACACTGCACACTTCACGTACACACTGCACACTTCACGTACACACTGCACACTTCACGTACACACTGCACACTTCACGTACACACTGCACACTTCACGTACACACTGCACACTTCAGAGTCTGCATAGACTGCACCTAGATTCCTTGTGTTATCAGTATTGTCTACAACACCATACGCAGTCTGCACAGACTAACACACACTATGAAAATCTCTCAGTAGCCTGCACAGTGTGTGTGTCTGCATAGTGTGCATGTAGTACTACAGATTGCGCAAACAGCAAACACAAACTGCAGCCTACGTACACATGGACTACATAGTGTTGCATACTCTCTGCAGTCTGCTCATCATGGAAAGATCTGCACAGTTTGCACAAAGTATTTTAGACTGTCAGACTGCGTGAGTATACAGACCGCAAGAATTTCACAGTGCAGGGGTAGACACATACTGCAGAGCGAGCAAGCCAAACCTAAGGCAGTGCAATTCTAACACAGTGTAGAAACATCACCTAATAATCCAAGAAAAGGTAAGAAAACATAAAAACAAAACAAAAGAAACAAAAACTGGAAGAGAATTATAAGGGAAAGAAAAAAAAAATTCATTTAATCTTTGGAAACAGTCACGAGTGATTTAATATTATTGCAAAGACAACGGCTGCCAGGATGATGATGTTAAGAACAGTATCTGCTGACATATTCTTACAGACCCCAGGAGAGGGGAAGCAAAGTTGTGTCCCTTGTAAATGAGGTGGGAGTGAGGGGGGCAGGAAAAAACAAGCAGTCAAAATAGAAAGGAAACAAATGTTAGTAAACACCATTCCTTGACACGTTTATCACCAAATCCATTGTGAACATAAATCTGAAAATGCATTGTCTGTTATTAAAACATAAATCTGAAAATACATTGTCTGTTATTAAAATATAAATATGAAAATGCATTGTCTGTTATTAAAATATAAATCTGAAAATACATTGTCTGTTATTAAAATATAAATCTGAAAATACATTGTCTGTTATTAAAACATAAATCTGAAAATGCATTGTCTGTTATTAAAACATAAATCTGAAAATGCATTGTCTGTTATTAAAACATAAATCTGAAAATACATTGTCTGTTATTAAAACATAAATCTGAAAATGCATTGTCTGTTATTAAAACATAAATCTGAAAATGCATTGTCTGTTATTAAACATAAATCTGAAAATGCATTGTCTGTTATTAAAATATAAATCTGAAAATGCATTGTCTGTTATTAAAACATAAATCTGAAAATGCATTGTCTGTTATTAAAATATAAATCTGAAAATGCATTGTCTGTTATTAAAACATAAATCTGAAAATACATTGTCTGTTATTAAAACATAAATCTGAAAATGCATTGTCTGTTATTAAATCATAAATCTGAAAATACATTGTCTGTTATTAAAACATAAATCTGAAAATGCATTGTCTGTTATTAAAACATAAATCTGAAAATGCATTGTCTGTTATTAAAACATAAATCTGAAAATACATTGTCTGTTATTAAAATATAAATCTGAAAATACATTGTCTGTTATTAAAACATAAATCTGAAAATGCATTGTCTGTTATTAAAACAGAAATCTGAAAATGCATTGTCTGTTATTAAAACATAAATCTGAAAATACATTGTCTGTTATTAAAACATAAATCTGAAAATGCATTGTCTGTTATTAAAATATAAATCTGAAAATGCATTGTCTGTTATTAAAACATAAATCTGAAAATGCATTGTCTGTTATTAAAATATAAATCTGAAAATACATTGTCTGTTATTAAAATATAAATCTGAAAATACATTGTCTGTTATTAAAACATAAATCTGAAAATGCATTGTCTGTTATTAAAACATAAATCTGAAAATGCATTATCTGTTATTAAAACATAAATCTGAAAATACATTGTCTGTTATTAAAACATAAATCTGAAAATGCATTGTCTGTTATTAAAATATAAATCTGAAAATGCATTGTCTGTTATTAAAACATAAATCTGAAAATGCATTGTCTGTTATTAAAATATAAATCTGAAAATGCATTGTCTGTTATTAAAACATAAATCTGAAAATACATTGTCTGTTATTAAAACATAAATCTGAAAATGCATTGTCTGTTATTAAATCATAAATCTGAAAATACATTGTCTGTTATTAAAACATAAATCTGAAAATGCATTGTCTGTTATTAAAAAAAAATCTGAAAATACATTGTCTGTTATTAAATCATAAATCTGAAAATGCATTGTCTGTTATTAAAACATAAATCTGAAAATGCATTGTCTGTTATCAAAACATAAATCTGAAAATGCATTGTCTGTTATTAAAACATAAATCTGAAAATGCATTGTCTGTTATTAAAATATAAATCTGAAAATACATTGTCTGTTATTAAAATATAAATTTGAAAATGCATTGTCTGTTATTAAAATATAAATCTGAAAATGCATTGTCTGTTATTAAAATATAAATCTGAAAATGCATTGTCTGTTATTAAAATATAAATCTGAAAATGCATTGTCTGTTATTAAAACATAAATCTGAAAATGCATTGTCTGTTATTAAAATATAAATCTGAAAATGCATTGTCTGTTATTAAAACATAAATCTGAAAATGCATTGTCTGTTATTAAAATATAAATCTGAAAATGCATTGTCTGTTATTAAAATATAAATCTGAAAATGCATTGTCTGTTATTAAAACATAAATCTGAAAATGCATTGTCTGTTATTAAAATATAAATCTGAAAATGCATTGTCTGTTATTAAAATATAAATCTGAAAATACATTGTCTGTTATTAAAACATAAATCTGAAAATGCATTGTCTGTTATTAAATACATAAATCTGAAAATGCATTGTCTGTTATTAAAACATAAATCTGAAAATGCATTGTCTGTTAAATAAATCTAAACATTTAAAATACTGAAAATGCATTGTCTGTTATTAAAACATAAATCTGAAAATGTATTGTCTGTTATCAAAACATAAATCTGAAAATGCATTGTCTGTTATTAAAACATAAATCTGAAAATGCATTGTCTGTTATTAAAATATAAATCTGAAAATACATTGTCTGTTATTAAAACATAAATCTGAAAATGCATTGTCTGTTATTAAAATATAAATCTGAAAATGCATTGTCTGTTATTAAAATATAAATCTGAAAATGCATTGTCTGTTATTAAAATATAAATCTGAAAATACATTGTCTGTTATTAAAATATAAATCTGAAAATGCATTGTCTGTTATTAAAATATAAATCTGAAAATACATTGTCTGTTGTTAAAATATAAATCTGAAAATGCATTGTCTGTTATTAAAATATAAATCTGAAAATACATTGTCTGTTATTAAAATATAAATCTGAAAATGCATTGTCTGTTATTAAAATATAAATCTGAAAATGCATTGTCTGTTATTAAAATATAAATCTGAAAATGCATTGTCTGTTATTAAAATATAAATCTGAAAATGCATTGTCTGTTATTAAAATATAAATCTGAAAATACATTGTCTGTTATTAAAACATAAATCTGAAAATACATTGTCTGTTATTAAAATATAAATCTGAAAATACATTGTCTGTTATTAAAACATAAATCTGAAAATACATTGTTATTAAAACATAAATCTGAAAATACATTGTCTGTTATTAAAACATAAATCTGAAAATACATTGTCTGTTATTAAAACATAAATCTGAAAATACATTGTCTGTTATTAAAACATAAATCTGAAAATACATTGTCTGTTATTAAAACATAAATCTGAAAATACATTGTCTGTTATTAAAATATAAAATAGACATTTTTCTTGGAAATAGATAGTCTGTTATTAAAATATAAAATAGACATTTTTCTTGGAAATACATAGTCTGTTACTAAAATACTGTATTATAGCCATGTTCCTTTGGATAGGGAGTGAGTATTTTTCAGTGCTGTAGGAACATCAGGCTGATCAGTTTAAATACCTGGGAACGATCATTTCACCAGACGGCAAATGCACATCAGAAATAGCTAGCAGAATCGGCCGAGCCAAAACAGCATTCTAGAAGATGAAAAGCATTCTTTCCCACAAATGCCTATCAATTAACATCAGGAAGAGAGTTCTTCAATGTTCTATAGAACCGATAGTGTTATACGGTTGTGAAGCGTGGACCGTCAGCAAGCAAAGCCAGAACAAGATTGAGGCAGCCGAGATGTGGTTTCTAAGAAGAATGTTGAGAGTTCCACGGACAGCAAAGAAAACAAACGAGACAGTCTTGATGGAGGCAGCGCAGACTAGAGATCATTCATTAAGAAGATTAGGAAGACAGGCAACATTTATAGGCCATTTTATGAGGAAAGGGGAATTAGAGCACCTGGTCACCACAGAAAAGTTGGAGGGAAAGAGAGCACTAGGTAGACCCAGGGTGAAAATATTGGACGGACTTGCAGGATGGCTGAAGACAGAGAGGGTGGAAGATGTGATTGCGGCAACAAGGGATAGATACATATGGAGGGCCATGATCGCCAACGCCATGTAGCATTGCACTGGATGAGGAGGAGGAACATCATGAGCTCATCCATGTGCTATGTTCATTCTTGTTTCCTGTACGTATTTCTAAACTCTTCCAAGCTGGCGATGAAGCGCGAAACAGAACATAGGACACTGCACCAGACTGATGCAATCCTTCTCCATCTAATGTTTGCATTTGTATATTCGATTTTGGTTGTTTGTTCTTATTGTGTAAGTATATTATTTGATAACAAGACTAAACATGACATTCCAGAATGACTGATTTCAAAATTTGCAGAGACGCAGTTTTTCTCTGTTTACCATGTCAAAATCTTTTCTCCAGCTCTACCAAGAGAAGATACTTTTTTTTACTTCATGGTTGTAGGCAGAAAATTTCCAAGGAGACAATGGCCAGGACTCCTGCACAGTATGTGCACTGCGCTTCAGGAAGGTCATGGCAACTCATCAAAAGTATTTTTTGCCAAAAAGTGAACATCATCCAATCTCATACATCGAGAACAGTACCAACATCAGCGGCCTAAATATTCAAGAAACTGTTCACAGAGTCAAGACAGAGCGGCGTGGATGGAGGTAGCTGTGTTAATGCGTGCAGCAGTCAACACTGAACCCGGTAACGCCGACATGTGAGACATCAAGACAACCGGTAACGCCGACAGGTGAGAGACCAAGACAACCCGGTAACGCCGACATGTGAGAGATCAAGACAACCCGGTAACGCCGACAGGTTAGAGATAAAGAGAACCCGGTAACGCCGACAGGTGAGAGACCAAGACAACCCGGTAACGCCGACAGGTGAGAGATCAAGAGAACCTGGTAACGCCGACAGGTGAGAGACCAAGACAACCCGGTAACGCCGACAGGTTACAGACCAAGACAACCCGGTAACGCCGACAGGTGAGAGACCAAGACAACCCGGTAACGCCGACAGGTGAGAGACCAAGACAACCTGGTAACGCCGACAGGTGAGAGACCAAGACAACCTGGTAACGCCGACAGATTACAGACCAAGACAACCCGGTAACGCCGACAGGTTACAGACCAAGACAACCCGGTAACGCCGACAGGTTACAGACCAAGACAACCTGGTAACGCCGACAGGTTACAGACCAAGACAACCTGGTAACGCCGACAGGTTACAGACCAGGACAACCCGGTAACGCCGACAGGTGAGAGATAAAGACAACCTGGTAACGCCGACAGGTGAGAGATAAAGACAACCTGGTAACGCCGACAGGTGAGAGATAAAGACAACCTGGTAACGCCGACAGGTGAGAGATAAAGACAACCTGGTAACGTCCGACAGGTGAGAGATAAAGACGACCTGGAAACGCCGACAGGTGAGAGATAAAGACAACCTGGTAACGCCGACAGGTGAGAGATAAAGACAACCTGGTAACGCCGACAGGTGAGAGATAAAGACAACCTGGTAACGCCGACAGGTGAGAGATAAAGACAACCTGGTAACGCCGACAGGTTACAGACCAAGACAACCCGGTAACGCCGACAGGTGAGAGACCAAGACAACCTGGTAATGCCGACAGGTGAGAGACCAAGACAACCCGGTAACGCCGACAGGTTACAGACCAAGACAACCCGGTAACGCCGACAGGTTACAGACCAAGACAACCCGGTAACGCCGACAGGTGAGAGACCAAGACAACCTGGTAATGCCGACAGGTGAGAGACCAAGACAACCTGGTAACGCCGACAGGTGAGAGACCAAGACAACCTGGTAACGCCGACAGGTGAGAGACCAGGACAAACCTGGTAACGCCGACAGGTTACAGACCAAGACAACCTGGTAACGCCGACAGGTGAGAGACCAAGACAACCTGGTAACGCCGACAGGTTACAGACCAAGACAACCTGGTAACGCCGACAGGTTACAGACCAAGACAACCCGGTAACGCCGACAGGTTACAGACCAAGACAACCCGGTAACGCCGACAGGTTACAGACCAAGACAACCCGGTAACGCCGACAGGTTACAGACAAAGAGAACCTGGTACCGCCGACAGGTGAGAGACCAAGACAACCTGGTAACGCCGACAGGTTACAGACCAACAGAACCTGGTAACGCCGACAGGTTACAGACCAAGAGAACCTGGTAACGCCGACAGGTGAGAGACCAAGCAAACCTGGTAACGCCGACAGGTTACAGACCAACAGAACCTGGTAACGCCGACAGGTGAGAGACCAAGACAACCTGGTAACGCCGACAGGTTACAGACCAAGACAACCCGGTAACGCCGACAGGTTACAGACCAAGACAACCCGGTAACGCCGACAGGTTAGAGACCAAGACAACCGGTAACGCCGACAGGTTACAGACCAAGACAACCTGGTAACGCCGACAGGTGAGAGACCAAGACAACCTGGTAACGCCGACAGGTTACAGACCAAGACAACCCGGTAACGCCGACAGGTGAGAGACCAAGACAACCTGGTAACGCCGACAGGTGAGAGACCAAGACAACCCGGTAACGCCGACAGGTTACAGACCAAGACAACCTGGTAACGCCGACAGGTGAGAGACCAAGACAACCTGGTAACGCCGACAGGTGAGAGACCAGGACAACCTGGTAACGCCGACAGGTTACAGACCAAGACAACCTGGTAACGCCGACAGGTTACAGACCAAGACAACCTGGTAACGCCGACAGGTTACAGACCAAGACAACCTGGTAACGCCGACAGGTTACAGACCAAGACAACCCGGTAACGCCGACAGGTTACAGACCAAGACAACCTGGTAACGCCGACAGGTTACAGACCAACAGAACCTGGTAACGCCGACAGGTTACAGACCAAGAGAACCTGGTAACGCCGACAGGTTACAGACCAAGAGAACCTGGTAACGCCGACAGGTTACAGATCAAGAGAACCTGGTAACGCCGACAGGTTACAGACCAAGACAACCTGGTAACGCCGACAGGTTACAGACCAAGAGAACCTGGTAACGCCGACAGGTTACAGACCAAGACAACCTGGTAACGCCGACAGGTTACAGACCAAGACAACCTGGTAACGCCGACAGGTGAGAGACCAAGACAACCTGGTAATGCCGACAGGTGAGAGATAAAGAGAACCTGGTAATGCCGACAGGTGAGAGACCAAGACAACCTGGTAACGCCGACAGGTTACAGACCAAGAGAACCTGGTAACGCCGACAGGTGAGAGACCAAGACAACCTGGTAACGCCGACAGGTGAGAGACCAGGACAACCTGGTAACGCCGACAGGTGAGAGACCAAGACAACCTGGTAACGCCGACAGATGAGAGACCAGGACAACCTGGTAACGCCGACAGGTGAGAGACCAGGAAACCTGGTAACGCCGACAGGTGAGAGACCAGGAAACCTGGTAACGCCGACAGGTGAGAGACCAGGACAACCTGGTAACGCCGACAGGTGAGAGACCAGGACAACCTGGTAACGCCGACAGATGAGAGACCAGGACAACCTGGTAACGCCGACAGGTGAGAGACCAGGAGAACCTGGTAACGCCGACAGATTACAGACCAAGACAACCTGGTAACGCCGACAGGTGAGAGACCAAGACAACCTGGTAACGCCGACAGGTGAGAGACCAAGACAACCTGGTAACGCCGACAGGTTACAGACCAAGACAACCTGGTAACGCCGACAGGTTACAGACCAAGACAACCTGGTAACGCCGACAGGTGAGAGACCAAGACAACCTGGTAACGCCGACAGGTTACAGACCAAGACAACCTGGTAACGCCGACAGGTGAGAGACCAAGACAACCTGGTAACGCCGACAGGTGAGAGACCAAGACAACCTGGTAACGCCGACAGGTGAGAGACCAAGACAACCTGGTAACGCCGACAGGTGAGAGACCAAGACAACCTGGTAACGCCGACAGGTGAGAGACCAAGACAACCTGGTAACGCCGACAGGTGAGAGACCAAGACAACCTGGTAACGCCGACAGGTGAAGACCAAGACAACCTGGTAACGCCGACAGGTTACAGACCAAGAGAAAGTTCCATTCTCTTTTGGCAGGCTGCTTGGTTCTTATGACAGAGCCCAGGACTCAAGATCTGATATCTCGAGTTAAGCCCCAGCCCACAACATTAAGAGCTGGTCTGTTCGTTGCCCATCTTAATGTTTCCATCATTCTGACTGTGTTGGCTTAGTGTTTCATAAGTCCCTCTCCCCTCCCAATTTAAAAACCTTGCCAGTGCATAGGGTTTTGAGTAGGCTGAAAATATGCACACAGTCAATACACACTAAATTTTACACTTCTTTCCTAAGCAGACAAACGCCGAAATCAATAACATGAACACCAGAACAAACACGCTTTGAATGCAGCAGACACAGGCGACAAACAGGTGAACAGATGTGCACAGCAGACACAGGCGACAAACAGGTGAAGTGATGTGTACAGCAGACATAGGCGACAAACAGGTGAAGAGATGTGTACAGCAGACACAGGCGACAAACAGGTGAAGTGATGTGTACAGCAGACACAGGCGACAAACAGGTGAAGAGATGTGTACAGCAGACACAGGCGACAAACAGGTGAACAGATGTGTACAGCAGACACAGGCGACAAACAGGTGAACAGATGTGTACAGCAGACACAGGCGACAAACAGGTGAACAGATGTGTACAGCAGACACAGGCGACAAACAGGTGAAAGTGATGTGTACAGCAGACACAGGCGACAAACAGGTGAAGAGATGTGTACAGCAGACACAGACGACAAACAGGTGAACAGATGTGTACAGCAGACACAGGCGACAAACAGGTGAAGTGATGTGTACAGCAGACACAGGCGACAAACAGGTGAAGTGATGTGTACAGCAGACACAGGCGACAAACAGGTGAACAGATGTGTACAGCAGACACAGGCGACAAACAGATGAAGAGATGTGTACAGCAGACACAGGCGACAAACAGGTGAACAGATGTGTACAGCAGACACAGGCGACAAACAGGTGAAGTGATGTGTGCAGCAGACACAGGCGACAAACAGGTGAAGTGATGTGTACAGCAGACACAGGCGACAAACAGGTGAAGTGATGTGTACAGCAGACACAGGCGACAAACAGGTGAAGTGATGTGTACAGCAGACACAGGCGACAAACAGGTGAAGAGATGTGTACAGCAGACACAGGCGACAAACAGGTGAAGAGATGTGTACAGCAGACACAGGCGACAAACAGGTGAAGTGATGTGTACAGCAGACACAGGCGACAAACAGGTGAAGTGATGTGTACAGCAGACACAGGCGACAAACAGGTGAAGAGATGTGTACAGCAGACACAGGCGACAAACAGGTGAAGAGATGTGTACAGCAGACACAGGCGACAAACAGGTGAAGAGATGTGTACAGCAGACACAGGCGACAAACAGGTGAAGAGATGTGTGCAGCAGACACAGGCGACAAACAGGTGAAAGATGTGTACAGCAGACACAGGCGACAAACATGAACAGATGTGTACAGCAGACACAGGCGACAAACAGGTGAAGTGATGTGTGCAGCAGACACAGGCGACAAACAGGTGAACAGATGTGTACAGCAGACACAGGCGACAAACAGGTGAACAGATGTGTACAGCAGACACAGGCGACAAACAGGTGAACAGATGTGTACAGCAGACACAGGCGACAAACAGGTGAAGAGATGTGTACAGCAGACACAGGCGACAAACAGGTGAAGAGATGTGTACAGCAGACACAGGCGACAAACAGGTGAACAGATGTGTACAGCAGACACAGGCGACAAACAGGTGAAAGATGTGTACAGCAGACACAGGCGACAAACAGGTGAAGTGTATGTGTACAGCAGACACAGGCGACAAACAGGTGAAGTGATGTGTACAGCAGACACAGGCGACAAACAGGTGAAAGTATGTGTACAGCAGACACAGGCGACAAACAGGTGAACAGATGTGTACAGCAGACACAGGCGACAAACAGGTGAAAGTATGTGTACAGCAGACACAGGCGACAAACAGGTGAAGAGATGTGTACAGCAGACACAGGCGACAAACAGGTGAAGAGATGTGTACAGCAGACACAGGCGACAAACAGGTGAACAGATGTGTACAGCAGAGAGAGAAATACCAAAATAACGGTAATCGAGAAGAAGAAGAGAATGCGAAGAAGAAGGAAGAAGAATCGAAGAAAAGATGAAGAAGAAGAAGAAATGCGAAGAAGAAGAAGAAGAAGAATGCGAAGAAGAAGAAGAGAAGCGAAGAAGAAGAAGAACAATACTGCGAAGAAGAATGCAGAAGAAGAAAGAAGAATTGCGAAGAAGAAGAAGAATGCGAAGAAGAAGAAGAATGCGAAGAAGAAGAAGAATGCGAAAAAAGATGAGAATACAATACAATACTATATTTTTATATAGCGCAAAATTTTGATAAAATCAAATCTACATGTAAGCGCTAAAACACACACACACGCACGCACGCACACTACACACACACACACACACCACCACAACACACACACACACACACACACAACACACACACACACACACACACACACACACACGTACACGCACACGGCTAAAATGGGGAGAAAGAATAAAAGCAATGGAAAATTATAAGAGCATATTATATGCAATTATATATTACATGTGATTCCCCTCCGAGTGGAGACGGTTGCAGACGAGGATTGAGTGAGGTCAGGATTTTTATGCAGAGGAGAAAAGGTGAGTTTTGAGAGCGGACTTGAAGGTAGACAAAATTTAGGTTGCTGACGGACTGAGAGAGGAAGTTTGTTCCAGGAGAGTGGACCAGAAACAGAGAAGGTTCGTGGACCATAGGTATGAGCTTAGTGAGTGGAAAGCGAAAAGTCAGAGGATCGGAGGCAGAGCGGAGGGTACGTGAGGGAAAATAGATCTCAAGTAGGCTTGACAGGTAATCGGGGCTGCGTTATTGAGGCTTTTGTAGCACATGGTGTCTAGTTTGTACTGTATGCACTTTGATACAGGGAGCCAATGAAGTTGTGCCAGGAGAGGAAATTATGTGGTCAGCTTTTTTCTTTTTGAGTAAAGGCGTGCAGCATTGTTTTGAATGCGAAGAAGAAGAAGAAGAAGAAGAAAAGAAGAAGAAGAAGAAGAAGAAGAAGAAGAAGAAGAAGAAGAAGAGAACAATGCGAAGAAGAAGAAGAAGAAAGAACAATGGAAGAAGAAGAAGAACGAAGAAGAAAATGCGAAGAAGAAGAGAAAAGAATGCAAGAAGAACGAAGAAAAGAAGAAAAGAGAAGAAAAGAGGAAAAGAGAAGGAAAAGAAGGAAGAAGAAGAAGCGGGGAAAAGAAGGAGAAAAGAAGGGAGAAAAGAAGGGAAAAGAAGGGAAAAGAAGAAAGAAGGGAAAAGAATGGAGAAAAGAAGGAAGGAAAAGAAGGAGGGAAAGAAGGAGAAAAGAAGAGAGAAAAGAAGAACGAAGGAAAAGAAAGGAAGAAGAAGCGAAAACAAGAAAAGAATGGAAAAAGAAGAAAAAGAATGCAAGAAAGAAGGAAGAAGAAGAAGAAGAAGGAAGAAGAAGAGAAGAAGAAGACGAAGAAAGAAGAAGGAAGAAAGAAGAAAAGAAGAAAGAAGAGGAAGAAGAAGAAGAAGAAGAAGTAAGAAGAAGAAGAAGGAAGAAGAAGAAGAAGAAGAGAAGAAGAAGTAAGAAGTAGAAGAAGAAGTAGAAGAAGAAGTAGAAGTAGAAGAGAAGAAGTAGAAGAAGAATGCGAAGAAGAAGAAGAATGCGAAGAAAGAGAACAATGCGAAGAAGACAGAAGAATGCGGAAGAAGAAGAAAAATGCGAAGAAGAAGAAGAATGCGAAGAAGTAGAACAATGCGAAGAAGAAGAAGAATGCGAAGAAGTAGAAAATGCGAAGAAGATGCGAAGAAAATGCGAAGAAGAAGAAGAATGCGAAGAAGTGGAGAAGAAGAATGCAAGAAGAAGGAAGAAGAAGTGCGAAGAAGAAGAAGGAAGAAGCGAAGAAGTAGAAAATGCGAAAGAAGAAGAAGAAAGAAGAAGAAGTGCGAAAGAAAATGCGAAGAAGAAAGAAGAAAGAAGAATGGAAGAAGAAGAATGCGAAGAAGTAGAAGAATGCGAAGAAGAAGAAGAAATGACGAAGAAGAAGAAGAATGCGAAGAAGTAGAACAATGCGAAGAAGTAGAACAATGCGAAGAAGAAGAAGAATCGAAGAAGTAGAACAATGCGAAGAAGTAGAACAATGCGAAGAAGTAGAACAATGCGAAGAAGAAGAAGAATGCGAAGAAGAGAGACAAAGCGAAGAAGAAGAAGAATGCGAAGAAGAGAACAATGCGAAGAAGAAGAAGAATGCGAAGAAGTAGAAACAATGCGAAGAAGAAAAAGAATGCGAAGAAGAAGAATGCGAAGAAGAAGAAGAGAAAAAGAATGGGAAGAAGAATGCGAAGAAGAATGCGAGAAGATGCGAAGAAGAAGATGCGAAGAAGAAGAATGCGAAGATGAATGCGAAGAAGAAGAAGAATGCGAAAAAGAAGAAGAATGCGAAGAAGAAGAATGCGAAGAAGAATGCGAAGAAAGAAGAGAAGAAGAAGAATGCGAAGAAGAAGAATGCGAAGAATGCGAAGAAGAATGCGAGAAGAAGAAGAAGAATGCGGAAGAAGAAGAAGAATGCGAAAGAAGAAGATGCGAAGAATGCGAAGAAGAATGAGAAGAAGAAAAGAATGCGAAGAAGAAGAAGAAGAAGAAGAAGAAGAAGAAGAAGAAGAAGAAGAAAGAAGAAGAAGAAGAAGAAGAAGAAGAAGAAGAAGAAGAAGAAAAAAAAAGAAGAGAAAAAGAAGAAGGAAAAAGAAGAAGAAGAAGAGAAGAAGAAGAAGAGAGAAGAAGGAAGAAGAAGAGAAGAAGAGAGAGAAGAAGAAGAAGAGAAGAAGAGGAGAGAGAGAGAAGAAGAAGAAGAAGTAAGAAGAAGAAGAAGAAGATGGAAGAAGATGAGAGAAGAAAGAAAGAAGAAGGAGAAAAGAAGGAGAAGAAGAAGGAGAAGAAGAAGGAGAGAAGAAGAGAAGAAAGGAGAGGAGAAGGAGGAGGAAAAGGAGGAGGAGAAGGAGGAGGAGATGGAGGAGGAGAAGGAGGATAAGAAGGAAGAAGAAGAAGGAAGAAGGAAAAGAAAGAAAAGAATCGAAAAAAAAGAAGAAGAAGAAGAAGAAGAAGAACAAGAAGACAAGAACAAGAACAGAACAAGAAGCAAGAAGAACAAAGAAGCAAAGAAAAGAACAAGAATCGAAGAAGTGATAGTATAGTAGAAGAAGAAGAGAGAAGAATGTGAAGAATGCGAAGAAGAATGCGAAGAAGAATGCGAAGAAGAATGCGAAGAAGAAGAATGCGAAGAATGCGAAGAATGCGAAGAAGAAGAAGAATGCAAGAAGAAGAAGAAGAAGAAGAAGAAGAATGCGAAGAAGAAGAGAAGAAGAAGAATGCGAAGAAGAATGCGAAGAAGAAGAATGCGAAGAATGCGAAGAATGCGAAGAATGCGAAGAAGAAGGAAGAATGCGAAGAAAAAGAAGAATGAAGAAGAAGAAGAATGCGAAGAAGAATGCGAAGAAGAATGCGAAGAAGAAGAAGAATGGAGAAGAATGAAGAAGAATGCGAAGAAGAAGAAGCGAAGAAGAAGCGAAGAAGAAGAAGAAGAAGAATGCGAAGAAGAAGAATGGAAGAAGAAGAATGAAGAAGAAGAATGAAAGAAGAAAGAAAAGAAGATAAGAAGAAGAAGAAGAAGAAGAAGAAGAAGAAGAAGAAGAAGAGAGAAGAAGAAGAAGAGAAGAAGAAGAAGAAGAGAAGAAAGAAGAAGAAGAAGAAAGAAGAAGAAGAAGAAGAAGAGAAGAGAGAAGAAAGAAGAAAGAAGAGGAAGGAAGAAGAGGAGAAGAAAGAAGAAGAGTAAGAAGGAGTAGAAGAAGGAAAAGAAGAGAGGAAGAGAAGGAGAAAGAGGGCGAGAAGAGAAAAGGAAAGGATGTAGAAGAAAGGAAGAGAATAGAAGAAGAAGATAAAGAGAAAAAGAACAAGACAGTTTAATCTGTTGCGTAAATGTCTTTGTTGTTGTTGATGTTGCTGTCTGTTTATGTTTGGTTGTCTTTCTGTTTTTTAAACCACAGAATGGGAGGCTACTCTTCTGGTCTTCTCTTGGGGCTGTGCCAATAATATATCTGCGCTTACTACCCTTGGCTGTCGAAACTGTTGTCCATGCTTCTTTTATAGTGGTTGATTTCAGCTGTCTGCCTTAGTGTTTGCTTTGTGGCTCACAGGGATCAAGTTGTTTGTGTGCTTTCTTTCTAGCTGTCTGTTTATGTATACTACACTTAAACCAGTATGGCTTTACAATAGGAAAATTCATCATCATCATCATCAGGTGCCCTGCCGCATGGCGTTGGCGGTCATGGACTTCCATCTGTCTCTATCTCTCGTTGCCCCTAGCATCTCCCCCACCCTCCTCGTCCCCAGCCACTCTGCAAGTCCGTCCAGCATTTTCTTCCTGGGTCTACCTGGTGCTCTCTTCCCCTCCAGCTTTCCCGTTGTGCCCAGGTGCTCCTAATCCCCTTTCCTCATAAAACGGCCTATAATTGTTGCCTGTCTTTTCCTAATCTTCCTTATGAGTGATCTACTTGTGTCTGCCTCCATCAAGACTGTCTCGTTTCTTTTCTTTGCTGTCCATGGAACTCTCAACATTCTTCTTAGAAACCACATCTCAGCTGCCTCAGTCTTGTTCTGGCTTTGCTTGTTGACTGTCCACGCCTCACATCCGTACAACATATTTGGTTCTATATAACATTCAAGAACTCTCTTCTTGATGTTAATTGATAGTCATTTGTTGGTAAGAATGCTTTCATCTTCTTGAATGCTGTTTTGGCTTGGCCGATTCTGCCGGCTATTTCTGATGTGCATCTGCCGTCTGATGAAATGACCGTTCCCAGGTATTTGAACTTATTAACCTGTGACAAGGTTGTGCCAATTGTTTTTATTTTGCATGAGGGGATTTCATGTTTTTTACTGATCACCATGACTTCAGTCTTCCTGCTGTTTAGTTCCAATCCCTTACCTTTGCTGTCTATTTCTAGTATATTCACAAGGTTTTGTAGGTCCCTTTCATTTTCTGCAATTAGCACGGTGTCATCTGCGTACCGAATGTTGTTTATCGTTTTCCCTCCTACCTTTAATCCAGGGTCTTCTTCTAGGTTTCTCATGATGTTTTCGCTATATAGTGAAAACAGATCTGGTGACAAAACACAACCCTGTCTGACTCCTCTTTTTGATGTTTTGAAAAGAGCTTATATTGTTTTTCAAATTCTCATTGCAGCTGTTTGTTCCCAGTACATATTCCTGATTATTCGTAGATCTTTTCCATCAACATTGAGTCTCTCCAGTTGGTTGATCAATTCATCATGTCGTACCCGATCGAAAGCCTTGGTATAGTCAACAAAGCATAAATACAAATCCTTATTCATCTCAATTGACCTCTCATGATAGTTCTTAGGAGTATATGGCATTAATAGTCCCTTTCCCCCCACAAATCCACACTTTCTTTGCTATTTCTCTTTTGATTCTATTCCTTGTCCTCATCATGATTATTCTTAAAGGATTTTTGTTACATGCATCAAACTGACGCTGACTAACTCTAGTCCTGTCTTTTAATCTAATAATTTATTTGCAATCTCTTTAGGTTGGACTTCCTAAACATTCTCATAGACTTCAACGAATACAGAATAATGCCGCCCTTCATTGTAGGTCCTCTAAATTTTGAATTGTCTCTCCTTTGCTTCACTCTATTCACTGGCTTCATCTCAGACAGGTAATTGAAATTTTATCATTCTACCTTATTGTCTTCGGCATTGGCCCTGATACTCTTTAGTACTTTACATTTTTACTTCTTCATCGCTCTTATACTCTATCACTTGACTTAGCATCCGCATTCCCT
Source organism: Monoplex corrugatus (assembly GCA_030674185.1). Taxonomy (NCBI): domain Eukaryota; kingdom Metazoa; phylum Mollusca; class Gastropoda; order Littorinimorpha; family Ranellidae; genus Monoplex; species Monoplex corrugatus. Next base: position 98,217,151 of record CM060312.1, on the reverse strand, counting down.
CTGTTGAGACAAATTACTATGGCCTAATCTTCTCTTACCATTGGCCAAATACGTGTGATATCCTACCATTACTCTCTTCAGGCCGAAGTCTCATTATTCACAAATAACCTCATCAAAACATTTTCACTGCTCTTTACTTTCCTTCGTGGTGCGAATGTCTTTGTGCTATTAGACTATTTGACAACCTTGTAATCGTGTATTGTATTGTGTAGTGTGTGTGTTTGTGTTTCGTGTGTTTCGACGCACGTGTTGCGTCAGTGTGTGTTCTGGATTGTTTTGGTTTGGAGGTGAGGTCTTTGCAGTGATGGATTTTAGTTTGTGTACTTGTAACAGCCAAAGCAATTTTTGGCGTGTCATCAGTATATATCTATTATTATGTTCATTAGTACGAAGGTCTTGTTGTTTCATGCGGTTAAGTCAGTTTGAACTTGAATATTATTGTATATTAAAATTTATTCTAAACTTGTTAAGTCTTTATAGGGTGAGTTTCCATCATACACAGTGAACATTATGTTTTGCGAAATGTAAAGCGCATGGTGACATTTGCATGAATATGCGCTATAAAAACAACAACATTATCTATTAATTATTATTGTGCTAGGAGTTGCAAAAAGCCACGGTTTCTTTGGAATGCAATGAAATTTATTTTGACTATTCCTTCAATGATGATATAGTATATTATAATTAGATGCATATGTGTATTTGAGTACTGTTGTATGAGGTAAAATGTTGCTGTACGTATGAGAATTTTTTCAGTTGTGGATACAACGAAGATCTGACTCTAATACTTTTTCAATAATGACAACTGATAGTGTTTGTTTTATTTTTCGGGATTTTACGTACATGATCTTAAAGGTTAATATCTGTGCTTGATATTGAAGTTTTTAATTATTCTGTACGTTAGTATAGCTCGTTTCAGCTTATTCAGTGGACATTGAGACATTTGTAAGTGATTTTGTATTTTTATAGCTCTTATAATCTCATATTCTCATTATTGAACCGAGGATGTGATGTGGGTGAATACGACATTTAATTGCATATCTAATTCATATTATTAATGGAAGGAAATGTGTTTGTGACTATTAGACATTTTACATAGCTCTTATAATCTCATATTCTCATTATTGAGACAGGAATGTGTTTGTGACTATTAGACATTTTACATAGCTCTTATAATCTCATATTCTCATTATTGAGACAGGAATGTGTTTGTGACTATTAGACATTTTACATAGCTCTTATAATCTCATATTCTCATTATTGAGACAGGAATGTGTTTGTGACTATTAGACATTTTACATAGCTCTTATAATCTCATATTCTCATTATTGAGACAGGAATGTGTTTGTGATTATTAGACATTTTACATAGCTCTTATAATCTCATATTCTCAGTATTGAGACAGGAATGTGTTTGTGACTATTAGACATTTTACATAGCTCTTATAGTCTCATATTCTCATTATGAGGCAGGAATGTGTTTGTGACTATTAGACATTTTACATAGCTCTTATAGTCTCATATTCTCATTATTGAGACAGGAATGTGTTTGTGACTATTAGACATTTTACATAGCTCTTATAATCTCATATTCTCATTATTGAGACAGGAATGTGTTTGTGACTATTAGACATTTTACATAGCTCTTATAGTCTCATATTCTCATTATTGAGACAGGAATGTGTTTGTGACTATTAGACATTTTACATAGCTCTTATAGTCTCATATTCTCATTATTGAGACAGGAATGTGTTTGTGACTATTAGACATTTTACATAGCTCTTATAGTCTCATATTCTCATTATTGAGACAGGAATGTGTTTGTGACTATTAGACATTTTACATAGCTCTTATAATCTCATATTCTCAGTATTGAGACAGGAATGTGTTTGTGACTATTAGACATTTTACATAGCTCTTATAATCTCATATTCTCAGTATTGAGACAGGAATGTGTTTGTGACTATTAGACATTTTACATAGCTCTTATAATCTCATATTCTCATTATTGAGACAGGAATGTGTTTGTGACTATTAGACATTTTACATAGCTCTTATAGTCTCATATTCTCATTATTGAGACAGGAAATGTGTTTGTGACTATTAGACATTTTACATAGCTCTTATAATCTCATATTCTCATTATTGAGACAGGAATGTGTTTGTGACTATTAGACATTTTACATAGCTCTTATAATCTCATATTCTCATTATTGAGACAGGAATGTGTTTGTGACTATTAGACATTTTACATAGCTCTTATAATCTCATATTCTCATTATTGAGACAGGAATGTGTTTGTGATTATTAGACATTTTACATAGCTCTTATAGTCTCATATTCTCATTATTGAGACAGGAATGTGTTTGTGACTATTAGACATTTTACATAGCTCTTATAATCTCATATTCTCATTATTGAGACAGGAATGTGTTTGTGACTATTAGACATTTTACATAGCTCTTATAGTCTAATACTTTCAGTATTGGTACTGCAGTGTGTTTGTTATTATTCCGTAGTTTTACACAACATTTGATTCCTGTCACTGTCAGTTATCATTACTGGATTCTTCTTTTGTGTTCCTTGGGAACAGGGTGAGGTCACACATCTTGCAGTGAATGAGAACTTTTATTTGTGTTAAGTGTTATTGCTAACTACCATGGAGCTTGTTGGTCAGCAGAGTTGTCATCAGGTGATACAGACATCATCACTGCAGTGTCCATTCAGCTGTCAGGTCCTCTTTGACTGTAGGGACAGGATGGTGAAGGTGTCAGTTTGAACGTGCAGTTCATAATAATAACAATAATTACAATATTTATATAGCGCAAAATCTTGATAAAATCAAATCTAAGCGCTGAAACAGACACACACACACGCACGCACGCACACACACGCACGCACGCACGCACACGCACGCACTCACGCACACACACACACACACACACACACACACACACACACACACACACACACACACGCACACGGCTATAAATGGGGAAAGAATAAAAGCAATGGAAAATTATAGAGAGTATATTATATACAATTATATATTGCAATGTGATTCCCCTCCGAGTGGAGATTGAGTGAGGTCATGATTTTGCAGAGGAGAAAAGGTGAGTTTTGAGAGCGGACTTGAAGGAGACAAAAGTAGGTTGCTGACGGACTGAGAGAGGAAGTTTGTTCCAGGAGAGTGGACCAGAAACAGGGAAGGCTCGTGGACCATCGGTATTGAGCTTAGTGCGTGGAAAGCGAAAAGTCAGAGGATCGGAGGCAGAGCGGAGGGTACGTGAGGGAACATAGATCTCAAGTAGGCTTGACAGGTAATCGGGGGCTGCGTTATTGAGGCTTTTGTAGCACATGGTGTCTAGTTTGTACTGTATGCGCTTTGATACAGGGAGCCAGTGAAGTTGTGCCAGGAGAGGAGATATGTGGTCAGCTTTTTTCTTTTTGAGTACAAGGCGTGCAGCATTGTTTTGAATGCGCTGTAGGATGTGAGTGGTGGAGGCAGGAAGACCGGACAGGATTGAATTGCAATAGTCAATGCGAGACATTATGAAGGAGAGAACACGTTTTGCAGTTGTTTCCACAGAGAGATACTTCCTGATCAGGCTTATACGATGGAGGTGATAGTAGCAAGATCTGGCAGTTTGAGAAACAAAGTTGTTCATGGAGAGGGTAGAGTCAATGCAGACACCAAGGTTTTTAGCTGAATCAGAAATTGGGACTGATGTGTTACATAACGGGAGAGAAAGAGGAGGCAGCTGAGAAAGTTTCTGACGGGTGCCAATGAGGATAGCTTCTGTCTTGTCATCATTTAGCTGAAGTTTGTTGTATGTCATCCAATTTTTAATGTCCGAGTAACACTCAATGGTGCGAGTCAGGAGGCGCTGTATATTGTCAGGTGAGTCACTGTCTTGAAGTTGGGTGTCATCAGCATAGAAGTGATGTTTTATAGAGTGGGAGTTGATGATGGTGGACAGGGGAGAGGTGTAAAGAGTGAAAAGAACAGGGCCAAGGACAGATCCTTGTGGAACACCACAGGTCAGGTATGCAGGTTGAGAGTAAGTGCCATTGATGAGAACAGTTTGTTTTCTGTTTGATAGATATGAAGTGAACCAGGAGAGAGCAATGTCAGAGATGCCAAAATTATGATGAAGTCTAGAAAGGAGAATACCATGATGAATGGTATCAAAGGCTGCAGACAGATCAAGGAGTGTGAGGAGAGAGACTTTACCAGTATCAGTTGCAAGGAGGAGATTGTTGAGAATGTGTAGCAAGGCAGTTTCAGTGCTATGGCACTGGCGGTAGGCTGACTGGAAAGGATTGAGGAGATTATTGGCAGACAGGTGAGAGTTCAGTTGGTTGAGGACAACCTTTTCAAGCAGTTTTAACAAGAAAGAGAGATTAGAGATAGGCCGGTAATTTTTCAGTTCATTTGGGTCTAAATTGTATTTCTTGAGGAGAGGGTGAACAATAGCAGACTTGAAAGAATCTGGGACAGTTCCAGTTTGGAGAGAAGTGTTGATGATGTCAGTGATGAATGGGAGGAGTGTAGGGAGACAGTCAGAGTAGAGAGAACCTGGAAGAGGATCCAGTTCGCAGGTTTTGAACGATATGGGTCTGATTGTGTTGAGAATTTCTTCTTGTGAGACTGGGGTAAAAGTAGTAAGAGGTGTGCCAGAGAAGGATGGGTCAGGTGGGCATGTCTGACAGGGTGTCCTGTCAAGCCTGTCACGGAGAGTTTGTATTTTGGTGGTGAAATACTTGGAGAATACAGACGGGAGTTCATTTGTGTGTTTTGTTGGGAGAGGTAAATCTTTTCGTGTGCCAAGGAGATGATTCATGGTTGTAAAGAGTTCTTTTAAAGAAGAGGCATTCAGGATTTTGGTTTGGAAATATCTTGTTTTTGCAGATGCAATGAGGGTGGATACTTTTGTTTTAGAGGCTTGGAAAAGTTGCCTATGTACAGTTCTTGGGTGTGTCGAGCCATTTGTGGTGATGTGGAGCCTCATCAGGACATAAGGCTTTTGATTATGAACAGTTAGTGACAGTGTGATAGGGGTGTTGTCATTAGTGACAGAGTGATAGGGGTGTTGTCATTAGTGACAGTGTGATAGGGGTCTTGTCATTAGTGACAGTGTGATAGGGGTGTTGTCATTAGTGACAGTGTGATAGGGGTGTTGTCATTAGTGACAGTGTGATAGGGGTGTTGTCATTAGTGACAGTGTGATAGGGGTGTTGTCATTAGTGACAGAGTGATAGGGGTGTTGTCATTAGTGACAGTGTGATAGGGGTGTTGTCAGTAGTGACAGTGTGATAGGGGTGTTGTCATTAGTGACAGAGTGATAGGGGTGTTGTCATTAGTGACAGAGTGATAGGGGTGTTGTCATTAGTGACCGTGTGATAGGGGTGTTGTCATTAGTGACAGTGTGATAGGGTGTTGTCAGTAGTGACAGTGTGATAGGGGTGTTGTCATTAGTGACAGAGTGATAGGGGTGTTGTCATTAGTGACAGAGTGATAGGGGTGTTGTCACTAGTGACCGTGTGATAGGGGTGTTGTCATTAGTGACAGTGTGATAGGGGTGTTGTCATTAGTGACAGTGTGATAGAGGTGTTGTCATATAGTGACAGAGTTATATGGGTGTTGTCATTAGTGACAGTGTGATAGGGTGTTGTCATTAGTGACAGTGTGATAGGGTGTTGTCATTAGTGACAGTGTGATAGAGGTGTTGTCATTAGTGACAGAGTGATAGAGGTGTTGTCATTAGTGACAGAGTGATAGGGGTGTTGTCATTAGTGACAGTGTGATAGGGGTGTTGTCATTAGTGACAGTGTGATAGGGTGTTGTCAGTAGTGACAGTGTGATAGGGGTGTTGTCATTAGTGACAGTGTGATAGGGGTGTTGTCCTTAGTGACAGTGTGATAGGGGTGTTGTCATTAGTGACAGTGTGATAGGGGTCTTGTCATTAGTTATTGTGTATGTTGACTCTAAACAATGTTTCCATGTTATTGTGTATGTTGACTTTAAACAATGTTTCCATGTTATTGTGTATGCTGACTTTAAACAATGTTTCCATATAATTGTGTATGTTGACTTTAAACAATGTTTCCATATTTTTGTGTATGCTGACTTTAAACAATGTTTCCATGTTATTGTGTGTGTTGACTTTAAACAATGTTTCCATGTTATTGTGTATGCTGACTAAACAATGTTTCCATGTTATTGTGCATGTTTACTTTAAACAATGTTTCCATATTTTTTGTGTATGCTGACTTTAAACAATGTTTCCATTTTATTGTGTATGTTGACTTTAAACAATGTTTCCATATTATTGTGTATGTTGACTTTAAACAATGTTTCCATGTTATTGTGTATGTTGACTTTAAACAATGTTTCCATATTGTTGTGTATGCTGACTAAACAATGTTTCCATGTGATTGTGCATATTTACTTTAAACAATGTTTCCATGTTATTGTGTATGCTGACTTTAAACAATGTTTCCATTTTATTGTGTATGTTGACTTTAAACAATGTTTCGCTGTTATTGTGTATGCTGACTTTAAACAATGTTTCCATGTTATTGTGTATGCTGACTTTAAACAATGTTTCCATGTTATTGTGTATGCTGACTTTAAACAATGTTTCCATGTTATTGTGTATGTTGACTTTAAACAATGTTTCCATTTTATTGTGTGTGTTGACTTTAAACAATGTTTCCATGTTATTGTGTATGCTGACTTTAAACAATGTTTCCATGTTGTTGTGCATGCTGACTTTAAACAATGTTTCCATGTTATTGTGTATGCTGACTTTAAACAATGTTTCCATGCTATTGTGTATGCTGACTTTAAACAATGTTTCCATGTTGTTGTGCATGCTGACTTTAAACAATGTTTCCATGTTGTTGTGCATGCTGACTTTAAACAATGTTTCCATATTTTTGTGTATGTTGACTTTAAACAATGTTTCCATGTTATTGTGTATGCTGACTTTAAACAATGTTTCCATGATATTGTGTATGTTGACTTTAAACAATGTTTCCATATTTTTGAGTATGTTGACTTTAAACAATGTTTCCATATTTGTGTGTGTATTGACTTTAAAACAATGTTTTCATGTTGCTTTTGTGTATGTTGACTTTAAAACAATAAGTATCAATGCATTTTCTTATTTTCTGCTTGTTGGAATTGAATGATGATTTTCTTATATCTTCCTCTTTCTTTGTGTCCTTTTGATTGCACACACACAGACACACACACAGACACACACACACACACACACACACACACACACACACACACACACACACACACACACACACACACACATACCAACACAGATACACAGATACACATACAGAAACAGAAACATGAATACAGGCACACAGAGACTGAGTCTCTCTCTCTCTCTCTCTCTCTCTCCTCTCTCTCTCTCTCTCTCTCTCTCTCACACACACACATACACACACACACACACACACACACACACACACACACACACACACACACACACACATACACATACACATACACACATACGCACACACACACACATACACACACACACGCCCCGCGTTATTTCAAACAGTGCAGTAGTCAAAGGTGTACTGACTGGACGAAGGGAAACAACCCATGGAAGAATGGTTTGTCACAAATGCCGAGTTGTTTCCCTTAAACCAGCGCGGTACGTAACTGCCTTATCACGAAGACTAATTATCATCATTATATCGCGTTTGGACACTTACATGTGCGCTCCACCCAATCAGCCGGCAAATATGTGACAGACTCCCCGAGCCTGCGAAAAACCATATGCGCTGGCAAGGCTTGCCTGGACCAACAAGTACACTATGACCGACTGGTGACTGTTTCTGTCAGGACGGCGAGTTGTGGCCCTTGGCAAAGTCACACCTTATAACACTCAAAACACGTCCTGTTATGTTTTATCACTGGCCCTTGGCAAAGGCACACCTTATAACACTCAAAACATGTCCTGCTATGCTTTATCACTGGGCCATGGCAAAGTCACACCTTATAACACTCAAAACATGTCCTGCTGTGTGTTATCACTGGGCCATGGCAAAGTCACACCTTATAACACTCAAAACATGTCCTGTTGTGTGTTATCACTGGGCCATGGCAAAGTCACACTTTATAACACTCAAAACATGTCCTGCTGTGTGTTATCACTGGGCCATGGCAAAGTCACACCTTATAACACTCAAAACATGTCCTGCTATGCTTTATCACTGGGCCATGGCAAAGTCACAACCTTACAACACTCAAAACAGGTCCTGTTGTGTGTTATCACTGGGCCATGGCAAAGTCACACCTTATAACACTCAAAACATGTCCTGCTGTGTGTTATCACTGGCCCATGGCAAAGTCACACCTTATCACACTCAAAACATGTCCTGCTGTGTGTTATCACTGGGCCATGGCAAAGTCACACCTTATAACACTCAAAACATGTCCTGCTGTGTGTTATCACTGGACCATGGCAAAGTCACACCTTATCACACTCAAAACATGTCCTGCTGTGTGTTATCACTGGGCCATGGCAAAGTCACACCTTATAACACTCAAAACATGTCCTGCTGTGTTTTATCACTGGGCCATGGCAAAGTCACACCTTATAACACTCAAAACATGTCCTGCTGTGTTTTATCACTAGGCCATGGCAAAGTCACACCTTATAACACTCAAAACATGTCCTGCTGTGTTTTATCACTGGGCCATGGCAAAGTCACACCTTATCACACTCAAAACATGTCCTGTTATGTTTTACCACTGGGCCATGGCAAAGTCACACGTTATAACACTCAAAACATGTCCTGTTATGTTTTACCACTGGCCCTTGGCAAAGTCACACGTTATAACACTCAAAACATGTCCTGTTATGTTTTACCACTGGGCCATGGCAAAGTCACACCTTATAACACTCAAAACATGTCCTGTTATGTTTTACCACTGGGCCATGGCAAAGTCACACGTTATAACACTCAAAACATGTCCTGTTATGTTTTACCACTGGCCCTTGGCAAAGTCACACCTTATAACACTCAAAACATGTCCTGTTATGTTTTACCACTGGGCCATGGCAAAGTCACACCTTATAACACTCAAAACATGTCCTGCTGTGTGTTATCACTGGGCCATGGCAAAGTCACACCTTATAACACTCAAAACATGTCCTGTTATGTTTTACCACTGGGCCATGGCAAAGTCACACCTTATAACACTCAAAACATGTCCTGCTGTGTTTTATCACTGGGCCATGGCAAAGTCACACCTTATAACACTCAAAACATGTCCTGCTGTGTTTTATCACTGAGCTAGGAAAAGGAGCAGGACACAGATGAACTGACGGCAGAACATGGACAGGGACCTACGACTTGTAAAACTGCCCATGGAGCGATGTGTGCCCCTTGTCAATTACAGATGTGACAGAAGCACACTGGCTGTTTCCTGTGTCATCAGACGACGGACTAAGTGTGAGTGAGCATGACCAGCGTGACTGAGGCATAGTAACCACGTGCCTGGCTACACTCCACAAACATCGACTGAGCCGTGCACTCAAATGTCAAGTTTGGAGTTAGGAGTCACTATACAATAGAACTGTTGGCTGTCTGTCTGTCATCTTAATGCTCCTGTCGTTCTGATGGGGTCACTGTACAATAGAACTGTCAGCTGTCTGTCTGTCATCTTAATGCTCCAGTCGTTCTGATGGCGTCACTGTACAATAGAACTGTTGGCTGTCTGTCTGTCATCTTAATACTCCTGTCGTTCTGATGGCGTCACTGTACAATAGAACTGTTGGCTGTCTGTCATCTTAATACTCCTGTCGTTCTGATGGGGTCACTGTACAATAGAACTGTTGGCTGTCTGTCATCTTAATACTCCTGTCGTTCTGATGGCGTCACTGTACAATAGAACTGTTGGCTGTCTGTCATCTTAATACTCCTGTCGTTCTGATGGCGTCACTGTACAATAGAACTGTTGGCTGTCTGTCTGTCATCTTAATGCTCCTGTCGTTCTGATGGCGTCACTGTACAATAGAACTGTTGTCTGTCTGTCATCTTAATGCTCCTGTCGTTCTGATGGCGTCACTGTACAATAGAACTGTTGTCTGTCTGTCATCTTATTGCTCCTGTCGTTCTGATGGCGTCACTGTACAATAGAACTGTTGGCTGTCTGTCTGTCATCTTAATGCTCCTGTCGTTCTGATGGCGTCACTGTACAATAGAACTGTTGTCTGTCTGTCATCTTAATGCTCCTGTCGTTCTGATGGCGTCACTGTACAATAGAACTGTTGGCTGTCTGTCATCTTAATACTCCTGTCGTTCTGATGGCGTCACTGTACAATAGAACTGTTGTCTGTCTGTCATCTTAATACTCCTGTCGTTCTGATGGCGTCACTGTACAATAGAACTGTTGGCTGTCTGTCTGTCATCTTAATGCTCCTGTCGTTCTGATGGCGTCACTGTTTCATGGGAACCCTGTCTATTTATAGACATTCCCAGCGCGTAGGCCGTTGTGCAAGATCAAGGAGTCTGTCAAATAACCGTTCACAGATTTG
>CM060312.1:98174075-98201575 GCA_030674185.1 Monoplex corrugatus | reverse complement strand
GGGCATGGTGTCAGGGGGCAATCTATGGAATACAGTACAGTACTATGGCGGGGCATGGTGTCAGGTGGCAATCTATGGAATACAGTACAGTACTATGGCGGTGCATGGTGTCAGGGGGCAATCTATGGAATACAGTACAGTACTATGGCGGGACATGGTGTCAGGGGACAATCTATGGAATACAATACAGTACTATGGCGGGACATGGTGTCAGGGGACAATCTATGGAATACAATACAGTACTATGGTGGGACATGGTGTCAGGGGACAATCTATGGAATACAATACAGTACTATGGCGGGACATGGTGTCAGGTGGCAATCTATGGAATACAGTACAGTACTATGGCGGGGCATGGTGTCAGGGGGCAATCTATGGAATACAATACAGTACTATGGCGGGACATGGTGTCTGGGGTCAATCTATGGAATACAATTCAGTACTATGGCTGGACATTCTGTCAGGGAGCAATCTATGGAATACAATACAGTACTATGGCTGGACATGGTGTCAGGGGACAATCTATGGAATACAATACAGTACTATGGCGGGACATGGTGTCAGGGGACAATCTATGGAATACAGTACTATGGCGGGACATGGTGTCAGGGGGCAATCTATGGAATACAGTACTATGGCGAGACATGGTGTCAGGGGGCAATCTATGGAATACAGCACTATGGCGGTACATGGTGTCAGGGGGCAATCTATGGAATACAGTACAGTACTATGGCGGGACATGGTGTCAGGGGGCAATCTATGGAATACAATACAGTACTATGGCGGGACATGGTGTCAGGGGACAATCTATGGAATACAATACAGTACTATGGCTGGACATGGTGTCAGGGGGCAATCTATGGAATACAATACAGTACTATGGCGAGACATGGTGTCAGGGGACAATCTATGGAATACATACAGTACTATGGCGGGACATGGTGTCAGGGGGCAATCTATGGAATACAATACAGTACTATGGCGGGACATGGTGTCAGGGGGCAATCTATGGAATACAATACAGTACTATGGCGGGACATGGTGTCAGGGGCAATCTATGGAATACAATACAGTACTATGGCGGACATGGTGTCAGGGGCAATCTATGGAATACAATACAGTACTATGGCGGGGACATGGTGTCAGGGGGCAATCTATGGAATACAATACAGTACTATGGCGGGACATGGTGTCAGGGGCAATCTATGGAATACATACAGTACTATGGCGGGACATGGTGTCAGGGGGCAATCTATGGAATACAGTACTATGGCGGGACATGGTGTCAGGGGCAATCTATGGAATACATACAGTACTATGGCGGGACATGGTGTCAGGGGCAATCTATGGAATACAATACAGTACTATGGCGGACATGGTGTCAGGGGGCAATCTATGGAATACAATACAGTACTATGGCGGGACATGGTGTCAGGGGACAATCTATGGAATACAATACAGTACTATGGCGGACATGGTGTCAGGGGGCAATCTATGGAATACATATACAGTACTATGGCGGACATGGTGTCAGGGGCAATCTATGGAATACATACAGTACTATGGCGGGACATGGTGTCAGGGGCAATCTATGGAATACAAAGTACTATGGCGGGACATGGTGTCAGGGGGCAATCTATGGAATACAATACAGTACTATGGCGGGACATGGTGTCAGGGGGGGCAATCTATGGAATACAATACAGTACTATGGCGGGACATGGTGTCAGGGGGCAATCTATGGAATACAGTACAGTACTATTGGCGGGGCATGGTGTCAGGGGACAATCTATGGAATACAATACAGTACTATGGGCGGGACATGGTGTCAGGGGGCAATCTATGGAATACAGTACATCTATGGCGGGACATGGTGTCAGGGGACAATCTATGGAATACAATACAGTACTATGGCGGGACATGGTGTCAGGGGGCAATCTAATGGAATACAATACAGTACTATGGCGGGACATGGTGTCAGGGGACAATCTATGGAATACAATACAGTACTATGGCGGGACATGGTGTCAGGGGCAATCTATGGAATACAATACAGCACTATGGCGGACATGGTGTCAGGGGGCCAATCTATGGAATACAATACAGTACTATGGCGGGACATGGTGTCAGGGGACAATCTATGGAATACAGTACAGCACTATGGCGGGACATGGTGTCAGGGGCAATCTATGGAATACATACAGTACTATGGCGGGACATGGTGTCAGGGGACAATCTATGGATATACAGTACTATGGCGGGGCATGGTGTCAGGGGGCAATCTATGGAATACATACAGTACTATGGCGGACATGGTGTCAGGGGGCAATCTATGGAACATACAGTACTATGGCGGGCATGGTGTCAGGGGGCAATCTATGGAATACAATACAGTACTATGGCTGGACATGGTGTCAGGGGCAATCTATGGAATACATACAGTACTATGGCGGGCATGGTGTCAGGGGGCAATCTATGGAATACAATACAGTACTATGGCGGACATGGTGTCAGGGGGCAATCTATGGAAAATACAGTACTATGGCTGGGCATGGTGTCAGGGGGCAATCTATGGAATACAATACAGTACTATGGCGGGACATGGTGTCAGGGGCAATCTATGGAATACAGTACTATGGCTGGGCATGGTGTCAGGGGGCAATCTATGGAATACATACGTACTATGGCGGGACATGGTGTCAGGGGCAATCTATGGTAATACAGTACTATGGCTGGCATGGTGTCAGGGGCAATCTATGGAATACAGTACTATGGTGGGCATGGTGTCAGGGGGCAATCTAGGAATACAATACAGTACTATGGCTGGACATGGTGTCAGGGGCAATCTATGGAATACAGTACTATGGCTGGGCATGGTGTCATGCGGCAATCTATGGAATACAATACAGTACTATGGGGACATGGTGTCAGGGGGCAATCTATGGAATACAGTACTATGGCGGGCATGGTGTCAGGGGCAATCTATGGAATACAATACAGTACTATGGCGGGACATGGTGTCAGGGGCAATCTATGGAATACAGTACTATGGCGGGGCATGGTGTCAGGGGGCAATCTATGGAATACAATACAGTACTATGGCGGGACATGGTGTCAGGTGGCAATCTATGGAATACAGTACAGTACTATGGCGGGCATGGTGTCAGGGGCAATCTATGGAATACAATACAGTACTATGGCGGACATGGTGTCAGGGGCAATCTATGGAATACAATACAGTACTATGGCTGGACATGGTGTCAGGGAGCAATCTATGGAATACAATACAGTACTATGGCGGGACATGGTGTCAGGGGCAATCTATGGAATACATAGTACTATGGCGGGACATGGTGTCAGGGGACAATCTATGGAATACAGTACTATGGCGGGACATGGTGTCAGGGGGCAATCTATGGAATACAGTACTATGGCGGACATGGTGTCAGGGGGCAATCTATGGAATACAGACATATGGCGGTACATGGTGTCAGGGGCAATCTATGGAATACAATACAGTACTATGGCGGGGCATGGTGTCAGGGGGCAATCTATGGAATACAGTACTATGGCGGGACATGGTGTCAGGGGACAATTATGGAATACAGTACAGTACTATGGCGGGACATGGTGTCAGGGGGCAATCTATGGAATACAATACAGTACTATGGTGGGGCATGGTGTCAGGGGGCAATGTATGGAATACAATACAGAACTATGGTGGGCATGGTGTCAGGGGCAATCTATGGAATACAGTACAGTACTATGGTGGGGCATGGTGTCAGGGGGCAATCTATGGAATACAATACAGTACTATGGTGGGGCATGGTGTCAGGGGGCAATCTATGGAATACAATACGTACTATGACGGGACATGGTGTCAGGGGGCAATCTATGGAATACAATACAGTACTATAGTGGGGCATGGTGTCAGGGGACAATCTATGGAATACAGTACAGTACTATGGCGGGGTATGGTGTCAGGGGGCAATTATGGAATACAGTACAGTACTATGGCGGGGCATGGTGTCAGGGGGCAATCTATGGAATAAAATACAGTACTATGGCTGGACATGGTGTCAGGGGGCAATCTATGGAAACAGTACTATGGTGGGCATGGTGTCAGGGGGCAATCTATGGAATACAACCTATGGCGGGAATGGTGTCAGGGGGCAATCTATGGAATACAGTACTATGGCTGGGCATGGTGTCATGGGGCAATCTATGGAATACAATACAGTACTATGGTGGGTATGGTGTCAGGGGGAATCTATGGAATACAATACATTACTATGGCGGGGCATGGTGTCAGCGGCAATCATGGAATACAGTACTATGGCTGGGCATGGTGTCATGCGGCAATCTATGGAATACATACAGTACTATGGTGGAACATGGTGTCAGGGGGCAATCTATGGAATACATTCTATGGCTGGGCATGGTGTCATGCGGGCAATCTATGGATGCAATACAGTACATGGCGGAACATGGTGTCAGGGGGCAATTTATGGAATACAGTACTATGGCGGGGCATGGTGTCGGGGGCAATCATGGAATACAATACAGTACTATGGCGGGACATGGTGTCAGGGGGCAGTCTATGGAATAAAATACAGTACTATGGTGGGGCATGGTGTCAGGGGGCAATCTATGGAATACAATACAGTACTAGGCGGGGCATGGTGTCAGGGGAATCTATGGAATCAGAATAGGCGGGGCATGGGTCAGGGGGCAATCTATGGAATACAGTGCTATGGGGGGCATGGTGTCAGGGGGCAATCTATGGAATACAATACAGTACTATGGCGGGACATGGTGTCAGAGGGCAATGTATGGAATACAATACAGTACTATGGCGGGGCATGGTGTCAGGGGGCAATGTATGAATACAATACAGTACTATGGCGGGGCATGGTGTCAGGGGGCATCTATGGAATACATACAGTACTATGTCGGGGCATGGTGTCTGGGGCAATCATGGAATACAGTACTATGGCGGGGCATGGTGTCAGGGGCAATCTATGGAATAAGTACTATGGCGGGACATGGTGTCAGGGGGCAATCTATGGAATACAGTGCTATGGCGGGGGCATGGTGTCAAGGGGCAATCTATGGAATACAATACAGTACTATGGCGGGCATGTTAGTTGCAATCTATGGAATACAGTAAGTACTATGTGGGGCATGGTGTTAGGGGGCAATCTATGGATACAATACAGTACTATGGCGGGGCATGGTGTCAGGGGGCAATCATGGAATACAATCATATATGGAGGGGAATGGTGTCAGGGGCAATCTATGGAATTCAGTACAGTACTATGAGGGACATGTGTCAGAGGCAATCTATGGAATACAGTACTATGGCGGGCATGTGTCAGGGGGCAATCTATGGAATACAGTACTATGGCGGGACATGGGTCAGGGGACAATCTATGGAATAAGTCAGTACTATGGCGGGACATGGTGTCAGGGGGCAATCTATGGAATACAATACAGTACTATGGTGGGGCATGGTGTCAGGGGCAATGTATGGAATACAATACAGAACTATGGGGGGGGCAGGGTGTAGGGGGCAATCATGAATACAGACAGTACTATGGTGGGGCATGGTGTCAGGGGCAATCTATGGAATACATCAGTATATGGTGGGGCATGGTGTCAGGGGCAATCTATGGAATACAATACAGTACTATGACGGGACATGGTGTCAGGGGCAATCTATGGAATCATACAGTACTAGTGGGGCATGGTGTCAGGGGACAATCTATGGAATACGTACAGTACTATGGCGGGGTATGGTGTCAGGGGACAATCTATGGATACAATACGTACTATGGCGGGCATGGTGTCAGGGGGGCAATCTATGGAATACAGTACAGTACTATGGTGGGGCATGGTGTCAGGGGGCATCTAGAAATACAGTACAGTACTAGGTGGGACATGGTGTCAGGGGCAATCTATGGAATACAGTACATATTGGCGGGGCATGGTGTCAGGGGCAATCTATGGAATACAGTACAGTACTATGTCGGGGCATGGTGTCAGGGGGCAATCTATGGAATCAGACAGTACTAGGCGGGCATGGTGTCAGGGGCAATCTATGGAATACAGTACAGTACTATGGCGGGCATGGTGTCAGGGGCAATCTATGGAATACAGTACAGTACTATGGGGGCATGGTGTCACGGGCAATCTATGGAATACAGTACAGTACTATGGCGGGGCATGGTGTCAGGGGGCAATCTATGGAATACAATACAGTACTATGGCGGGGCATGGTGTCAGGGGACAATCTATGGAATACAGTACAGTACTATGGCGGGGCATGGTGTCAGGGGACAATCTATGGAATACAGTACAGTACTATGGCGGGGCATGGTGTCCGGGGGCAATCTATGGAATACAGCACTATGGCGGGGCATGGTGTCAGGGGGCAATCTATGGAATACAATACAGTACTATGGCGGGACATGGTGTCAGGGGGCAATCTATGGATTACAATACAGTACTATGGTGGGGCATGGTGTCAGGGGGCAATCTATGGAATACAATACAGTACTATGGCGGGGCATGGTGTCAGGGGGCAATCTATTGAATACAATACTATAGCGGGGCATGGTGTCAGGGGGCAATCTATGTAATACAATACTATAGCGGGGCATGGTGTCAGGGGGCAATCTATGGAATACAATACAGTACTATGGCGGGACATGGTGTCAGGGGGCAATCTATGGAATGCAATGCAATACTATAGCGGGGCATGGTGTCAGGGTGGGGCATGGTGTCAGGGTGGGGCATGGTGTCAGGGTGGGGCATGGTGTCAGGGTGGGGCATGGTGTCAGGGTGAGACATGGTGTCAGGGGGCAATCTATGGAATACAGTACTATGGTGGGGCATGGTGTCAGGGTGGGGCATGGTGTCAGGGCAGGGCATGGTGTCAGGGTGGGGCATGGTGTCAGGGTGGGGCATGGTGTCAGGGTTGGGCATGGTGTCAGGGTGGGGCATGGTGTCATGGCGGGGCATGGTGTCAGGGCGGGGCATGGTGTCAGGGCGGGGCATGGTGTCAGGGCGGGGCATGGTGTCAGGGCGGGGCATGGTGTCAGGGCGGGGCATGGTGTCAGGGCGGGGCATGGTGTCAGGCGGCAATCTCCACAGACCAGGTGTCTTGGTCAGCCTCAGGACATGACGTCTGTCGCTGTGGCACTGGCTGATACAGAGCGGCCATGTTGCCCGATGCACTGTTGGTAGGGTTCAAGGTCGCGAACTCTGATGTCGTCGTCATTTGCGACGTTCGGCTTCGGACCGACGGTCTCCGGTTGGCCCTGGTTCTGCCTGTTGTGATGTGACACAGGCATCATCATCATCATCATCATCATCATCATCATCATCATCATTATCATTATCATCATCACCATCATCATAGTCGTCGTCGTCGTCGTCGTCGTCGTCGTCGTCATCATCATCATCATCATCATCATCATCATCATCAGAACTGTCATAATTGCTGTGGAGTTCCATTTTAGATTGAAACTAAGTGATACAGCAGTACTCAAGGCTTTCTTTTGTAATATATCATGGAATCAACCAGGACCGAGAGATACAGCCAACTGTGGTGTTAGTAAGAAACTTTGAACAACATCCAAATGACGCACCCATGTGATGGATCAGATGCCAATGTGTGGTGTCAGTCTTCCCAATGGGCACTTACTCAAAAACAAAGAAAAAGGTTGACATCTTCTGATTACCTGTGTGTGTACGCGCGCGAGCGCTTGCGTGTGTGTATGCGTGTCTTTGTCTGTGTTTGTGTATGTCTGTGTGTGTTTGTGTTTGTGTGTGTGAATATTATTCACCTTGTACTTGTGTTTCAAATTTTGATATAAAGACTCATCAGTAAACAACCGAGAAAAAAAAAAAATCGCTTTTACGTTTTTTCTCGTTCTTCTTTTCTTTTTCTTCTTATCTTTTTGTCCCTCTCTCTCCTCCGCCTCCCTCCTCCTCCTGTCCTATTTTGACACAGCATCCATTCAACCCATGTGTGTAGTCAACCTATGTGTGTAGTCAACCAACACGTGGTACCTACATCCATACAACACACGTGTATAGTATAGTCAACCAACACATGGTACCTACATCCATACAACACACGTGTATAGTATAGTCAACCAACACGTTGTACCTACATACCTACATCCATACAACACACGTGTATAGTATAGTCAACCAACACATGGTACCTACATCCATACAACACACGTGTATAGTATAGTCAACCAACACGTGGTACCTACATCCATACAACACATGTGTATAGTATAGTCAATCCATGTGTATAGTATAGTCAACCAACACGTGGTACCTACATCCATACAACACATGTGTATAGTATAGTCAACCAACACATGGTACCTACATCCATACAACACATGTGTATAGTATAGTCAACCAACACGTGGTACCTACATCCATACAACACATGTGTATAGTATAGTCAACCAACACATGGTACCTACATACCTACATCCATACAACACATGTGTATAGTATAGTCAACCAACACGTGGTACCTACATACCTACATCCATACAACACATGTGTATAGTATAGTCAACCAACACATGGTACCTACATACCTACATCCATACAACACATGTGTATAGTATAGTCAACCAACACGTGGTACCTACATCCATACATCCATACAACACATGTGTATAGTATAGTCAACCAACACATGGTACCTACATCCATACATCCATACAACACATGTGTATAGTATAGTCAACCAACACGTGGTACATACATACCTACATCCATACAACACATGTGTATAGTATAGTCAACCAACACGTGGTACCTACATCCATACAACACATGTGTATAGTATAGTCAACCAACACATGGTACCTACATACCTACATCCATACAACACATGTGTATAGTATAGTCAACCAACACATGGTACCTACATACCTACATCCATACAACACATGTGTATAGTATAGTCAACCAACACATGGTACCTACATACCTACATCAATACAACACATGTGTATAGTATAGTCAACCAACACATGGTACCTACATCCATACAACACATGTGTATAGTATAGTCAACCAACACGTGATACCTACATCAATACAACACATGTGTATAGTATAGTCAACCAACATGTGGTACCTACATCCATACAACACATGTGTATAGTATAGTCAACCAACATGTGGTACCTACATCCATACAACACATGTGTATAGTATAGTCAACCAACACGTGGTACCTACATACCTACATCCATACAACACATGTGTATAGTATAGTCAACCAACATGTGGTACCTACATCCATACAACACATGTGTATAGTACAGTCAACCAACACGTGTTACCTACATCCATACAACACATGTGTATAGTATAGTCAACCAACACGTGTTACCTACATCCATACAACACATGTGTATAGTATAGTCAACCAACACGTGTTACCTACATCCATACAACGCATGTGTATAGTATAGTCAACCCATGTGTATAGTATAGTCAACCAACACGTGGTACCTACATCCATACAACACATGTGTATAGTATAGTCAACCAACACGTGGTACCTACATCCATATAACACATGTGTATAGTATAGTCAACCAACACGTGGTACCTACATCCATACAACACATGTGTATAGTATAGTCAACCAACACGTTGTACCTACATACCTACATCCATACAACACATGTGTATAGTATAGTCAACCAACACATGGTACCTACATACCTACATCCATACAACACATGTGTATAGTATAGTCAACCAACACGTGGTACCTACATCCATACAACACATGTGTATAGTATAGTCAATCCATGTGTATAGTATAGTCAAGCAACACGTGGTACCTACATCCATACAACACATGTGTATAGTATAGTCAACACATGTGTATAGTATAGTCAACCAACACATGGTACCTACATACCTACATCCATACAACACATGTGTATAGTATAGTCAACACATGTGTACAGTATAGTCAACCAACACATGGTACCTACATCCATACAACACATGTGTATAGTATAGTCAATCCATGTGTATAGTATAGTCAACCAACACGTGGTACCTACATCCATACAACACATGTGTATAGTATAGTCAATCCATGTGTATAGTATAGTCAAGCAACACGTGGTACCTACATCCATACAACACATGTGTATAGTATAGTCAACCAACACATGGTACCTACATCCATACAACACATGTGTATAGTATAGTCAACCAACACATGGTACCTACATCCATACAACACATGTGTATAGTATAGTCAACCAACACATGGTACCTACATACCTACATCCATACAACACATGTGTATAGTATAGTCAACACATGTTTACAGTATAGTCAACACATGTGTACAGTATAGTCAACACATGTGTATAGTATAGACAACACATGTGTACAGTATAGTCAACACATGTGTACAGTATAGACAACACATGTGTACAGTATAGACAACACATGTGTATAGTATAGTCAACACATGTGTATAGTATAGTCAACACATGTGTACAGTATAGTCAACCAACACATGGTACCTACATCCTCGTCCCACGTAGCACATGATGGCGATGAAGATAATGAAGAGACCCAGAATGACACCTCCAGTGACCAGCACCCATTTCTCGATATGGAAGCCATGACCACTGGTCATGGTGCTACTGTCCACTGCCACTGATGATGACCTGACCTCTGTCCTTGTGCTCCACCCACTGACTGGGTCTGCTGACAGACAAACATGGAGACAATAATGTATTATACCATACGGTATCACTTAATGGTTATGGTGTTGTATGGTATGGTATAGTATGGTATAGTCTGGTATGGTATGGTATGGTATGGTATGGTATGGTATGGTTTTCTATGGTATGGTATGGTATGGTATGATGTTCTATTGTATGGTGTGGTGTTCTATGGTATGGTATGGTATGGTGTTCTATGGTATGGTGTGGTGTTCTATGATATGGTATGGTATGGTATGGTGTGGTATGGTATGGTATGGTATGGCATGGTATGGTATGGTATGGTGTTCTATGGTATGGTGTGGTGTTCTATGGTATGGTATGGTATGGTATGATATGGTGTTCTATGGCATGGTATGGTATGGTATGGTATGGTATGGTATGGTATGGTATGGTATGGTATGGTATGGTATGGTATGGTATGGTATGGTATGGTATGGTATGGTATGGTCTGGTCTGGTTTGGTCTGGTATGGTATGGTATGGTATGGTGTGGGTTGGCTTCCCACCTTGCCTTTGATAACATGCCACGAGTTTTTCAAATGAAAGATGCTCCCAGGATTCACCGAAAGGGGGAGAGAATGATGAATCCATCGGCACTGACTCCATCACGACTGGAAACGCACAACGGACCATGATTAATGACCAGTTGGAATTTCCGTGTGCGTGTGGAAGGAGATTCACCACCAAACGCGGCATGAAGGTCCACAGGACAAAAATGGGCTGTTTGAAGACACATACGAACCAGCAGCAGCGCACTGCGATAGCAGGTGAGACGTTGGATGACCAAGGCCAGGAATTAAACCATAGTGCCAAGGACATCCACGCTGACGGTTCTGATGCGGATTTTGCACAAGCTCTTAATGCCAAACGTGGAAAACTCAATTTGCCGCCTGCCGGTGCAAAAGAACAATGGGAGAAATTAGATGAGGAACTTGTCCTTAAGCTGAATGCGCTAATAGGGAACAGTACGCTGGAACACAAACTTGACACATACGGAGACATCATATACTCTATCTGCAGGGACACTTATGGAGTGAAGCAGCCAAAGACAAAAACGCCTCCCCAGAAATCCAGAAGACAGCAACAGATGGAGAGCATCCGGAGGGAGAAAAGGAAGCTTAAAAAGCGAATGAAAACTGCCTCAGAATTCGAGAAGCAAGGGCTCCTGGAACTCTGGAAAGATCTGAAGGCCAAACACAATGCTCTCAGCAAAGTGGAATCAGCAAGGCGAAGAAAGAGCAAAAAGAAGAAGACTCAAGATCGTTTCTTCAAAGATCCCTTTGACTTTTCAAGAAAGCTGTTTGAACAACCCAAATCAGGGACTCTCACAGTGGGCAAGGAAACCCTAGAGCAGCATCTCAGGGAAACATATTCCGATTCTCAGCGCGAGGCACCACTTGAAATCCAGAATCTGGTTTGGCCTGCAGCGCCAGAAGGAAAATTCAATAACAAACCACCAACACTGGATGAAGTGAAGAACGTAGTAAAGAAAGCCAGAGCCAAGTCAGCACCTGGACCAAACGAAATACCATACCTTCTCTACAAGAAATGCCCAAAAGTGCTCGAGTGGCTCCACAAGATGATTCGATCAGCATGGAGGAACCAGAAGATCAGCGACCAATGGATGAGAGCTGAAGGAGTGTACATTCCGAAGGAGCAGAACTCCAGCAGCATCAATCAGTTCAGGCCAATATCACTTCTGAACGTCGAGGGGAAAATCTTCTTCTCTGTTATGGCAGCAAGATTGACAAAATACCTGACTGAAAACAAGTATCTGGATATGTCAGTCCAAAAGGGAGGCATACCAGGAATGCCTGGATGCTTGGAACATGCCACGTTGATTTGGGATGCCATCCAAAAAGCAAGAACAGAGAAGAGAAACATTGACGTAGTTTGGCTTGATCTGGCGAATGCATATGGATCAGTTCCACACGATATGATCCAGCTGGCTCTTGAAATGTATCACATCCCAGAAAACATCCGAACAATGCTGAGGAAGTATTTCCAAGGGTTCTCAATGCGGTTCTCTACCAAAGAATACACCACGGACTGGATAGACCTAGAGGTGGGCATTGCAATGGGCTGTGCAATCTCTCCCATACTGTTCGTGTTGGCAATGGAAGTCATCTTGAAAGCTGCAATGAAGAGTTCAGGTCCAGTGAATCTGGGAGATGGATACCAGATGCCTCCTCTGAAAGCTTTCATGGATGACACAACAGTCTTGTCCACGGATGAGGAAGAGACACACCAAATCTTAAAGCAGCTGGATGAGCTGGTGGCCTCTTCAAGAATGAGGTTCAAACCTAAGAAATCCCGAAGTCTCTCACTGCGAAAAGGAAAAGTGGCAGATTCAGTCAAATTCATGGTAGCCAACCAAGCCATCCCCACTGTCACAGAAGAGCCAGTAAAAAGTCTCGGAAGATGGTATGATGACTCCCTGAAAGACACACAAAGGGGATGTGAAACCAAGCAAACAGCAGAAGAAGGCCTGAAGAAAATAGATAACTGCGGACTGCCAGGCAAATACAAAGTCTGGTGTCTACAGTTCATGCTGATACCAAAGCTGCTGTGGCCACTGCTAATCTATGACATTTGCACCAGCACAGTCGAAGCAATGGAAGCCAAAATCAACAAATACACAAGAAAATGGCTCGGTGTCCCACCTGGTCTCACTGATGTTGCATTCTACTGTCGTCAAGCAATGCTGAAGCTACCTCTCAAATCCATAGTGGAGGAATACAAAGTTGGAAAAGCAAGACTGTTGAGCATGCTGGAGGAATCGGAAGACAATATCGTGAGATCAGTTCATCCAAAGCTGAGAACTGGCAGAAAGTGGAAAGTCCAAGAGGCTGTAAACAATGCCAAGAGAAACCTCAGCATCAAAGAAATAATTGGACACACGCAAACCAACAGACAGGGACTGGGAGCAACAAAAATGCAGTGGTGGTCCAAAGCCAAAGGGAAGGAAAAAAGAGACATGATCATACAGGAGTTGAAGGAAGAAGAAGATGTCAAAAGAGTGCAGAAGGCAGTCCAGCAAGGTCAACAGGGGCAATGGACAACATGGGACAGTGCACTCCAAAGAAGTCTCAGCTGGAACGATATGTGGCACATGGCTCCTCTAAGGATAAGCTTCCTCCTCAGATCTGTATATGACCTGCTCCCCTCGAATGCAAACTTAGTGAAATGGGGGAAAGCAGACGACCCAGCATGTCCGCTCTGTCAGAAGAAACAAACAGTGGAACATGTCCTAAGCTCTTGCAAAGTAGCGCTAGCCCAAGGAAGGTATACATGGAGGCACAACCAAGTTCTGAAAGTGATCACAGATGTGGTTAGCGAAAAAACCATGACCCCAAACGCACCAATTGCTATGACAACGTTCTACAAAGCAGGAGGGAAACAGGTCTGGCCCGAAAGGGCTATGACAACCAGCACATTGCCAAAGGGTCTTCTGGATGGAGCAGTCTACTGGGAGTGTACAGCAGACCTCCCAGAGTGGAGAAATTACCCAGATGTCATCAGCAAGACAGGCATGAGACCAGACATCGCTCTCCACTCTGACTCCTCGAAACAAGTGATTCTGATAGAACTCACTGTGCCATACGAAAGCAGAATGGAAGAAGCACATATCTACAAGACCGAAAAATACGCCGGTCTTGCCAGCACCCTGAAGAAAGCAGGTCTGCGGGTCAAAATCTTCGCCATAGAGGTCGGGGCAAGAGGGTTTGTGGGCACCTCCGCTTATGATCTCATGAAACAACTCGCCATTTCTGGGAAGAAGAGGACTAGAGCCCTTAAAGCGATGGCAGAGGCAGCAGAAAGGAGCTCAAGCTGGATCTGGGCAAGGAGGAACGAAAAAATGAACTTCATAAGGATTAAATTCCCTACAGATGATGTGTGCCCCGTTAGCACATTGGTAAAACCGCGTACCGCAGTTCTGAAGCGCAGAATCGCCCAGGTTCGATCCCCGGCGTGGGAAAAAAAAAAAAAAAAAGACAACAGCAGAAGGGCATCCAGGAGTCATGACCTGGATGTGGCCCGGCCCCCCGAGAGTGTAAGGAATTCAGGGCCGAAACACTTGTCTAAAGGGGGTTACTTCTCTGAAGACCTTCTGTTGTCTAGCTCTCCCTAGAGTTTCTTTCTACCTGGTCTGGTCTGGTCTGGTATGGTGTGGTATGGTATGGTCTGGTATGGTATGGTATGGTATGGAATGGTATGGTATGGTACGGTACGGTACGGTATGGTACGGTATGGTACGGTATGGAATGGCATGGTATGGTATGATATGGTATGGAATGGTATGGTATGGTATGGTATGGTATGGTATGGTATGGTATGGTATGGTATGGAATGGTATGGTATGGTATGGTATGGTATGGTATGGTATGGTATGGTATGGTATGGTATGGTATGGTATGGTATGGTATGGTATGGTATGGTCTCGGCTGCATTTTCCCTGCCATCCTGACTCCCTTTAGTTGCGAGCCGGCATCAGCCGGCCTGGAGTGCTATTTTCAGCCAGTCAGGGTGGACCAGAGTCTTATCTCTGTAGCATTCCTGTGTTCCAAACGTTTAGCATTTCCGGCATGGAAACCCATTTTCATACTTTGTGTATTTAGCACAGATCACAAATTGAAGTCTAACGGACATGGGTAGAGAGAGAGAGTTGACTGATCTCCCTTGTCAACAGGTCTGTACACCTGACAGTGCCTAGAGACACTCTTTTGAGGTGCCGGGGCTTCCATTACAGTTATATCAAATGAAAACTAAGAATTGACTTTTTTTTCGTGTGTGTGTCGATTTGTTTGTTTGTTTGTTTGTTTGTTTGTTTGTTTGTTTGTTTGCTTGCTTGCTTGTTTGTTTGTTTGTTTACTTGTTTGTTTGTGTGTGTGTGTGTGTGTGTGTGTGTGTGTGTCTGGTGTGTGTGTGTGTGTCTGTGTGTGTGTGTGTGAGTGTGTGTGTGTGTGTGTGTGTTTGTGTGTGTGTATGTCTGTGTGTGTGTGTGTGTGTGTGTGTGTGTGTGTGTGTGTGTGTGTGTGTGTGTGTGTGTGTGTGTGTGTGTGTGTGTGTGTGTGTTCGAGCATGGTCATGCCACAGTCAGGTGGCCTTGATGAAGAATATGTCCCAGAGCTGTTGTTCCAGAGTTATTCCATGAGGTCACTGCTTGTGTCTTGTGTTCAGTGGTCACTGCTTGTGTTTCTGTGGTCACTGTGTCTTGTGTTTCTGTGGTCACTGTGTCTTGTGTTTCTGTGGTCACTGCTTGTGTCTTGTTATTCTGTGGTCACTGCTTGTGTCTTGTGTTCTGTGGTCAATGTGTCTTGTGTTCTGTGGTCACTGTCTTGTGTTCTGTGGTCATTATGTTTTGTGTTTCTGTGATCACTGTGTCTTGTGTTTCTGTGGTCACTGCTTGTGTCTTGTGTTTCTGTGGTCACTGCTTGTGTCTTGTGTTCTGTGGTCACTGCTTGTGTCTTGTGTTCTGTGGTCACTGTGTCTTGTGTTCTGTGGTCATTGCTTGTGTTTCTGTGGTCACTGTCTTGTGCCTCTGTGGTCACTGTCTTGTGTTCTGTGGTCACTGTGTCTTGTGTTCTGTGGTCACTGTGTCTTGTGTTCTGTGGTCATTGTGTCTTGTGTTCTGTGGTCACTGTGTCTTGTGTTCTGTGGTCACTGTGTCTTGTGTTCTGTGATCACCGCTTGTGTTCTGTGATCACTGCTTGTGTCTTGTGTTTCTGTGGTCACTGTGTCTTGTGTTCTGTGGTCACTGTGTCTTGTGTTCTGTGGTCACTGCTTGTGTTCTGTGATCACTGCTTGTGTCTTGTGTTCTGTGGTCACTGTGTCTTGTGTTCTGTGGTCACTGTGTCTTGTGTTCTGTGGTCACTGTGTCTTGTGTTCTGTGGTCACTGTGTCTTGTGTTTCTGTGGTCACTGTGTCTTGTGTTCTGTGGTCACTGTGTCTTGTGTTCTGTGGTCACTGTGTCTTGTGTTCTGTGGTCACTGCTTGTGTCTTGTGTTCTGTGGTCACTGTGTCTTGTGTTCTGTGATCACTGCTTGTGTCTTGTGTTCTGTGGTCACTGTGTCTTGTGTTCTGTGGTCACTGCTTGTGTCTTGTGTTCTGTGGTCACTGTGTCTTGTGTTCTGTGGTCACTGCTTGTGTCTTGTGTTCTGTGGTCACTGCTTGTGTTCTGTGATCACTGCTTGTGTCTTGTGTTCTGTGGTCACTGTGTCTTGTGTTCTGTGGTCACTGCTTGTGTCTTGTGTTCTGTGGTCACTGTGTCTTGTGTTCTGTGGTCACTGCTTGTGTCTTGTGTTCTGTGGTCACTGCTTGTGTTCTGTGGTCACTGCTTGTGTCTTGTGTTCTGTGGTCACTGTGTCTTGTGTTCTGTGGTCACTGCTTGTGTCTTGTGTTTCTTGTGGTCACTGTGTCTTGTGTTCTGTGGTCACTGGTCTTGTGTTTGTTTGTGGTCACTGTGTCTTGTGTTCTGTGGTCACTGCTTTGTCTTGTTTCTGTGGTCACTGTGTCTTGTGTTCTGTGGTCACTGTGTCTTGTGTTCTGTGGTCACTGCTGTCTGTACTGTGTGTTTCTGTGGTCACGTGTGTCTTGTAGTGTTGTGTTCGTGGTCACTGTGTCTTGTGTTCTGTGGTCACTTGCTTGTGTTCTTGTCTTCTGTGGTCACTGTGTCTTGTGTTCTGTGTCACTGTCTGTCTTGTGTTCTCTGTGTCTGTCACGTGTCTTGGTTTGTGTCACTGTTGTCTTGTGTTCTGTGGTCACGCTGTGTCTTGTGTTCTGTGGTCACTGTGTCTTGTTTCTGTGGTCACTGTTTTGTGTTTCTTGTGTTTGTCTTGTCTGGTCACTGTGTCTTGTGTTCTGTGGTCACTGCTGTGTCTTGTGTTCTGTGGTCACTGTGTCTTGTGTTCTGTGGTCACGCTGTGTCTTGTGTTCTGTGGTCACTGTGTCTTGTGTTCTGTGGTCACTGTGTCTTGTGTTTCTGGGTCATGTGCTTGTGTCTTCTGTGGTCACTGTGTCTTGTGTTTCTGTGGTCACTTGTCTTGTGTTCTGTGGTCACTGTGTCTTGTTCTGTGGTCACTGCTTGTGTCTTGTGTTTCTGTGGTCACTGTGTCTTGTGTTCTGTGGTCACTGTGTCTTGTGTTTCTGTGGTCACTGTGTCTTGTGTTCTGTGGTCACGTTGTGTCTTGTGTTCTGTGGTCACTGTGTCTGTGTTTCTGTGGTCACTGTGTCTTGTGTTTCTGTGGTCACACTGTGTCTTGTGTTCTGTGGTCACTGTGGTCTTGTGTTCTGTGGTCACTGTGTCTTGTGTTTCTGTGGTCACGTGTCTTGTGTTCTGTGTCAGCTTGTGTCTTGTGTTTCTGTGGTCACTGTGTCTTGTGTTTCTGTGGTCACTGTGTCTTGTGTTTCTGTGGTCACTGTGTCTTGTGTTTCTGTGGTCACGTGTCTTGTGTTTGTGTTCTCGTGTCTGTGTCACTGTTGTCTTGTGTTTCTGTGGTCACTGTGTCTTGTGTTCTGTGGTCACTGTGTCTTGTGTTTCTGTGGTCACTGTGTCTTGTGTTTCTGTGGTCACTGTGTCTTGTGTTCTGTGGTCACTGCTTGTGTCTTGTGTTTCTGTGGTCACTGTGTCTTGTGTTCTGTGGTCACTGTGTCTTGTGTTTCTGTGGTCACTGTGTCTTGTGTTTCTGTGGTCACTGTGTCTTGTGTTCTGTGGTCACTGTGTCTTGTGTTTCTGGTCACTGTGCTTGTGTTCTGTGTCATGTGTGTTGTTCTGTGGTCACTGTGTCTTGTGTTCTGTGGTCACTGTGTCTTGTGTTTCTGTGGTCACTGTGTCTTGTGTTCTGTGGTCACTGTTGTGTCTTGTGTTTCTGTGGTCACTGTGTCTTGTGTTTCTGTGGTCACTGTGTCTTGTGTTTCTGTGGTCACTTTTGTCTTGTGTTCTGTGGTCACTGTGTTCTTGTGTTTCTGTGGTCACTGTGTCTTGTGTTTCTGTGGTCACTGTGTCTTGTGTTTCTGTGGTCACTGTGTCTTGTGTTTCTGTGGTCACGTGTCTTGTGTTTCTGTGGTCACGTGTGTTTTGTGTTTCTGTGGTCACTGTGTCTTGTGTTTCTGTGGTCACTGTGTCTTGTGTTTCTGTGGTCACTGTGTCTTGTGTTTCTGTGGTCACTGTGTCTTGTGTTTCTGTGGTCACTGTGTCTTGTGTTTCTGTGGTCACTGTGTCTTGTGTTCTGTGGTCACTGTGTCTCTGTGTTTCTGTGGTCACTGTGTCTTGTGTTCTGTGGTCACTGTGTCTTGTGTTTCTGTGGTCACTGCTTGTGTCTTGTGTTTCTGAACTGTGGGCAACACACGCAGAACGTGGTCTGTAGCCTGTGGTCCTGTTGGACATGGACAGTCATCCCTGTGGGGATTTCTTTCACCTGGATAGGGAAGGAAGCATGGGGCGACACCACGCTACAACATTCATCTGGTGTGTCATCACCTTCCCTCAGATGCATCGTGCACGCAGTTCTGGCCTACACCGTGCACACAACACATATCGCTGCACACTCTGCATAGTTTGTCTTCAGTGGGTGCACCATTATTGTTCTCAACTCTACACGTCACTGTAGCGTAGTGGTTAGCTTGACGGATTATCGTTGTAGGTTCGAATCCCAATCAGTATTTTCAAAAATCATTTTGGGATTGTTTGGCTCCAACCGGCACCTACCCAGAGTTGAGCGTGCTATGGGCTCTTTGGGAAGACTGGGACCACACACTGGATTCTCATACACTTCACGGATGCGTCACTGAGTGTGTTGTTCAAGTCTCCTGACTAACATTGCAGGTGCCTCTATCTCTCGGGCCTGGTTGACGCCAAGATACATAATGATAGTAAGTGTAGAGTTCAGCACTGTCATGTCGTCTCAATCCGAGATGGAACTCCACAGCACCATGTTTATCATTGTCATGTTTATCGTTATCATGTTTATCGTTATCATGTTTATCGTTATCATGCTTATCGTTATCATGCTTATCGTTATCATGTTTATCGTTATCATGTTTATCGTTATCATTTTTATCGTTATCATGTTTATCATTATCATGTTTATCATTATCATTATTATTATTATTATTATTATTATGAACATTTAGTACGCCTAATCAAATTAATGCCCTAAGCGTTTACAATGGCAAAACATATAACCAGAATCACAAGCACACACACACACGCCCACAGAAGCACCCACAACACACACAACACACACACACACACACAAACACACACACAGCATGACATGCAAATACAATGACACATTGACACTAAGACACTATAATGTCACCATTACATTACATGGGGGGAAGGGGGCAGAGATTACCAGTTTTGGGAAACAGGTGAGTTTTGAGGGAGCGTTTGAATGTGGACAGAGAGGGTGAGTATCTAAGAGAGCGAGGTAACTGATTCCAGATGGTTGGAGCTTGATAGGAAAAAGAACGCTGCCCAAACCTTTTAGTGCGGACTATGGGGATACTATAGAGACGGGTATCAGATGAGGACCGCAAAGCTCGAGATGGCGTGTAGAGATGTAACAGATGGGTGAGATACTCAGGACAGGAAGACTCAATAGATTTGAAGCAGAGGCAGGCAATCTTGTAGGATATTCTTTGCTGAACAGGGAGCCAGTGGAGAGAACAGAGCAATGGCGTAACATGGTTAAATTTTGAAGAGCGGAAGATGAGACGGGCAGCATGATTTTGAACTTTCTGAAGTTTGTTAATGAGATGAGAGGGGGAACCAGAAAAAAGAGCATTACAGTAATCGAGACGGGATAGAACAAATGCACAGACAAGAGCCTTTGTCGTGTCTTCTGAGAGGAGGTGACGGATAGAAGCAATTCGGCGGAGTTCAAGAAAACAAGTCCGACAGACGTTGCTCACATGCTGGTGGAAGGACAGGGTTTGATCAAGAGTTACACCAAGGTTACGGGCAAAATGGGAGAGAGGGATAGATGAGTCAACAAGTGTGACAGAGGTTGGAAGAGAGGGGTGATTTTGGAGTTTGGGTGGGGTGATCAAGATCAATTCGGATTTCTCATGTTCATCATTGTCATGTTTATCGTTATCATGTTTATCGTTATCATGTTTATCGCTATCATGTTTATCGTTATGATGTTTATCGTTATGATGTTTAATCGTTATGATGTTTTATCGTTATCATGTTTATCGTTATCATGTTTATCGTTATCATGTTTATCATTATCATGTTTGTCGTTATCATCTTTATCATTATCATGTTTATCGTTATCATCTTTATCGTTATCGTGTTTATCGTTATGATGTTTATCGTTATCATGTTTATCGTTATCATGTTTATCATTATCATGTTTATCATTAACATGTTTGTCGTTATCATGTTTATTGTTATCATGTTTATCATTATATTTTATCATTATCATGTTTATTGTTATCATGTTTATCGTTATCATGTTTATCGTTATCATGTTTATCATTATCATCTTTATCGTTATCATGTTTATCGTTATCATGTTTATCGTTTTATGTTTATCTTATGATGTTTATCGTTATGATGTTTATCGTTATCATGTTTAATCGTTATCATTTTATCGTTTCATTTTATCGTTATCATCTTTATCATTGTCATGTTTATCGTTATCATCTTTATCATTGTCATGTTTATCGTTATCATCTTTATCATTGTCATGTTTATCGTTATCATCTTTATCGTTATCTTGTTTATCGTTATCATGTTTATCGTTATCATGTTTATCGTTATCATCTTTATCGTTATCATCTTTATCGTTATCATCTTTATCGTTATCTTGTTTATCGTTATCATCTTTATCGTTATCATCTTTATCGTTTTCTCTTTATCGTTTCATCTTTATCGTTATCATGTTTATCATTATCATGTTTATCGTTATCATTTTTATCGTTATCTTGTTTATCGTTATCATGTTTATCGCTATAATGTTTATCGTTATCATGTTTATCGTTATCATGTTTATCGTTATCATCCTCCACAGCACCTTCTTAATCGTTATCGTCATCCTCATCTTCATATCATTGTGAAAAAATAGCTCAGCTTCTGTGGCCATTAAGATGGCGTAGAAATCGTTGGGTGGGTGGCAGGTGAGCACAAAGGATACTGCTGAGTGCAAATATCCTTAAGACAGAGACATGGACAGAGATAGAGAGACAGGGAGAAAGAGACAGACAGACAGACAGACAGACAGACAGACAGACAGACAGACAGACAAACAGACAGAGAAAGATGCTGATCAATGTATTGACTCTTTTGTCCGATGTGATCACACGTAACTGCAGACTACAGGACAGGCGCCACATACCCGTGGTAGGAGGGGGCTGGGTGGTGGTGCTGTCAACGTGCACGTGACGGGAGCTTAAGATGAGGGGGGTCAGGCTCTCACCGTGCAGGCCCAGTGCCATCACCTGTAATCATAGCAACAATAACAACAACAATAACAACAATAAACAACAACAACACAATACAACAACCACAATCACAACAACAACAATAACAACAACATTCACAACAACAACAACAATAACAACAACAACAACAACATCAACAATAACAACATGGGGGTCAGGCTCTCACCGTGAAGGCCCAGTTCCATCACCTGTAATCACAACAACAACAAAACAACAACAACGACAACAATACACAACACAATAACAATAACAACAATAACAATAATAACAACAATAACAACAATAACAACAACACAACGACAACAATAACAACAACGATAACAATAACAACAATAACAATAACAACAAAACAATAATCAACAAACAACAATAACAACAATATAACAATAACAACAATAATACAATAACAACAACAATAACAACAACAACAACATAACAAAAACAATAACAACAACAACAATAACAACAACAACAACAACAACAACACATAACAACAACAACAAACAACAACATAAACAACAAACAACAAAAAACAATAACAAAACAACAATAATAATAACAATCACAACAACAATAACAACAATAACAACATCATAATAACAATACAACACAACAATAACAACAACAACAATAACAACAACAATAACAACAATAACAATACAACAACAACAATAAAAACAACAACAATAAAAAAAAAAAAAAACAATACAACAACAACAATAACAACAATGACACAACAATACAACAACAACAATAACAACAATGACAACAACAACAACAACAACAATAACAACAACAACAATAACAACAATGACAACAACAACAATACAACAATGACAACAACAACAACAATAACAACAATGACAACAACAACAATAATAACAACAACAACAACAATAACAACAATAATAACAACAGGGTAGCTCTCACCGTGCAGCCCAGTGCATCACTACAACATAAAACTATCAACAACAAACAATAACAACAACAACAAATACAACACAACAAACACAACAACATAACAACAACAATAATAACAACAACAACAACAACAACAACTAATAACAATAACAACAACAACAACAACAACAATAAAACAACAACAACAATAACAACAACACAACAATAACAATAACAACCAATCAACAACAAAATAACAACAACAACAATAACAACAACAATAACAACAAACAAACAACACATAACAACAACTAACAAACAACAACAATAAAACAACAATAACAAACAACATAACACAAAAAACAAACAACATAACAACAATAACAAACAATAACAAAAAACAAAACAATAACAACAACAACAATAACAACAACAAATAAACAACAATACAATACAACAACAACAACAACAACAACAACAAATAACAACAATAACAACACAACAACAACAATAACAACAACAACAAACAACAACACAACAATAACAACAAACAACAACAACAAAATAACAACAACAAACAACAACAACAACAATAACAACAATACAACAATCACATAACAACAACAATACAACAAAATAACAACAACAACAACAACACATAACACACATACAACAACACAACACAACAACAACAACAACAACAATAACAAACAAAACAAAACAACAAAATCACAACAACAACACAACAACAATAACAACAACAACAACACAACAACATAACAACAACAACACAATAACAACAAAATAACAACAACTAACATAACATATAACAACACAACAACTAACAACAACATAACAACAACAACATACAACAATAACACAACAATAACAATAACAAACAACAACAACATAACAACAATAACAAACAAAAACAACAACAAAACACAATAACAACAACACAACAACAAAACAATGACAACAACAACATAAAACAACACATAACAACAACATAACAACAAACTAACAACAAACAAAACAATAACAACAATAAACAACAACAATAACAACAACAACAAACAACAACAACAATAACAACAATAAACAACAAACAACACATAACAACAACAATAACAACAATCAACAAAAACACAACAATACAACAACATAACAATAATAAATAATAAATACAATAATATACCAAATAATAAAATAATCTAACTAAACAACAATCACACAACAAAACACACAACTAATAACAACTACACAAACAACACACAACAACCAACAACAACAACATCATAAAAAAAATAAAACAATAACAAAATAACAACAAACAATTAATAACAACAATAACAAAACCAACAACAACAACAATACAACAACAACAATAACAACAACAATAACAACAATGACAACAACCAATAACAAAACAACAATAACACATGACAACAAGCACAACAATAACAACAACAGCAATAACAACATGACAACAATAACAACACAACATACAACATGACAACCAACAACAATAACAACACAACAACAATAATAACAACAACAACAATAACAACAATAATAACAACAGGGGGTCAGGCTCTCACCGTGCAGGCCCAGTGCCATCACCTGTAATCACACCACAACAACAACAACAACTATAAAAACAACAACAACTATAAAAACAACAACAATACAACAACAATAACAATAACAATAACAACAACAACAATAACAGCCAACAATAACAACAACAATAAACAATAACAAACAACAATAATAACACAATAACAAAACACAATAACAACAACAATAACAACAACAACAATGAACAACAACTAACAATAACAATAACAACAACCAACTAATAACAACAATAACAACAATAACAACAACAACAATGACAAC
Organism: Monoplex corrugatus; assembly: GCA_030674185.1. NCBI lineage: Eukaryota > Metazoa > Mollusca > Gastropoda > Littorinimorpha > Ranellidae > Monoplex > Monoplex corrugatus. The sequence continues at coordinate 98,176,518 of CM060312.1, read as the reverse complement.
AACAACAATAAACAACAACAATAACAACATGACACAACAACAAACAACAACAACAATAACAACAACAACAACAATAACAACAATGACAACAACAACAACAACATAACAACAACAACAAAACAATAATAATTAATAATAATTACAATATTTATATAGCGCAAAATCTCGACAAAATCAAATCTAAGCGCTGAAACAGACACACACGCACGCACGCACGCACACACACGCACCACACACACACACACACACACACACACACACACACACACACACACACACACACACACACACACACGCATGGCTATAAATGGGGAGAAAGAATAAAAGCAATAAAAGCAAGAATAAAAGCAATGGAAAATTATAGAGAGCATATCATATACAATTATATATTAAAACAAAGTGATTCCCTCCGAGCGGAGACAGGCTGCAGAGGGGGGTTGAGTGGGGTTAGGATTTTATGCAGAGGAGAAAAGGTGAGTTTTGAGAGCGGACTTGAAGGAGACAAAAGTAGGTTGCTGACGGACTGAGAGAGGAAGTTTGTTCCAGGAGAGTGGACCAGAAACAGAGAAGGCTCGTGGACCATAGGTATTGAGCTTAGTGCGTGGAAAGCGAAAAGTCAGAGGATCGGAGGCAGAGCGGAGGGTACGTGAGGGAACATAGATCTCAAGTAGGCTTGACAGGTAAGCGCGCGCGCACACACACACACACACACACACACACACACACACACACACACCACACATACACACACACACACACACATGTATGTATATATATGTAGATTGATGGATAGATAGATAGATACATGTACATACATACATGTATACATACATACATGCATACATATATACATACATACAACATACATACATACATACATACATACATACAAACATACTTGTATATACACGTGCATATAAACAGATATATAGATAGATACATAGATAGATACATAGATAGATACATAGATACATAGAGAGAGATGATACATATAGATACATAGTAATAGATACATAGATAGATACATAGATAGATACATAGATAGATACATAGATAGATACATAGATAGATACATAGATAGATGCATAGATAGATACATAGATATATACATAGATATATACATAGATAGATACATAGATATATACATAGATAGATACATAGATAGTACAGACATGATAGTATATACATAGATATATACATAATATACATAGATATATACATAGATATTACATAGATAGATACATAGATATATACATAGATATATACATAGATATATACATAGATATATACATAGATATATACATAGATAGATACATAGATATATACATAGATATATACATAGATAGATGCATAGATATACATAGATATATACATAGATATTACATAGATATATACATAGATATATACATAGAATACTAGAAATACATAGATATATACATAGATATATACATAGATAGATACATAGATACATAGATAGAGATACTTAGATACATAGATAGATGCATAGATAGATACATACATAAGATAGATAGATAGATAGATAATATATAGATACATAGATACATAGATACATAGATACATAGATAGATATATACATAGATACATAGATAGATAGATTAGATAGTAGATAGATACATAGATACATAGATACATAGATAGTACATAGATACATACATAGATACATAGATAGATAATACATACATACATACATACATAGGTACATAGATACATAATAGATACATACATAGATACATATATACATACATAGATATACATAGATAATACATAGATACTAATGATACATACATAGATACATAGATACATAGAGGACGGGCAGGTCAGCTCATATCTTCCCTGGGACACGTGCAACATGTCCAGCCCTTTATTACATGGGCCTGATGGACAGCCGATATGAACACGGTTGGAAGACGGTGTGTGTAGTTCCAGTGACACACAAGCCATGCAGATGATTGGAATTTCAAACAGACAGACAGACAGACAAACAATCAAACAAACAAACACACAAACAAAAACAGACCACCCCATTCTCCCCCTTCCCCCCATAACAGAAAGGTAATGCAAATAAGAACCAGAATGAAACACCAGAGAAATCTTGCTGTTTTCTTCCGTAATTGTGTCTGTTTGTTCATTGCTGTCTGTTGAATTCACTGGACAAAGGTCAACTGGCGGAACATGTGTGGCAGTCTTACTTTGTCACATTCAATACACGTTATGTTCTGTGTTTGTGTTGTTCTGATTTGTATTTGTTTGAACACAGGTGGTACCTTTGGTTTGGATTATCACATGATGCAGTCTGACTTATCAGATTGACTGCATTCAATGCACACTTAAAACATCCAGGAAACTCACCAGTCACTCAGCCACCTCACCAGTCACTCAGCCACCTCACCCATCACTCAACCACCTCACCAATCACTGAACC
>CM060312.1:98149075-98169075 GCA_030674185.1 Monoplex corrugatus | reverse complement strand
AGTCACACCTGTCAGTCAGCAGTCCATGACAGTAGTCACACCTGTCAGTCAGTAGTCACACCTGTCAGTCAGCAGTCTATTACAGTAGTCACACCTGTCAGTCAGCAGTCTATGACAGTAGTCACACCTGTCAGTCAGCAGTCCATGACAGTAGTCACACCTGTCAGTCAGTAGTCACACCTGTCAGTCAGCAGTCTATTACAGTAGTCACACCTGTCAGTCCGCAGTCTATGACAGTCGTCACACCTGTCAGTCAGCTGTCTATGACAGTAGTCACACCTGTCAGTCAGCTGTCCATGACAGTAGTCACACCTGTCAGTCAGCAGTCTATGACAGTAGTCACACCTGTCAGCCAGCAGTCTATGACAGTAGTCACACCTGTCAGTCAGCAGTCTATGACAGTAGTCACACCTGTCAGCCAGCAGTCTATGACAGTAGTCACACCTGTCAGTCAGCAGTCTATGACAGCAATCACACCTGTCAGTCCAGCAGTCTATGACAGTAGTCACACCTGTCAGTCAGCAGTCTATGACAGTAGTCACACCTGTCAGTCAGCAGTCTATGACAGTCATCACACCTGTCAGCAGCAGTCTATGACAGTAGTCACACCTGTCAGTCAGCAGTCCTATGACAGTAGTCACACCTGTCAGTCAGCAGTCTATGACAGTAGTCACACCTGTCAGTCAGCAGTCTATGACAGTAGTCACACCTGTCAGTCAGCAGTCTATGACAGTAGTCACACCTGTCAGTCTGCAGTCCATGGTGGTAGTCACACCTGTCAGTCAACAGTCCATGGTGGTAGTCACACCTGTCAGTCAGCAGTCCATGGTGGTAGTCACACCTGTCAGTCAGCAGTCCATGACAGTAGTCACACCTGTCCAAACGTAAACAGTCTTACCATTACGGTGTACTCTGCTTTCTCATCAGGAATCCCCTTTACCTCGCACACCACCTTTGTGTCTGAAACCTGTGAACAAACAAATAGGAAAGATAGAAGGACAGGACAGGACAGGAAGACAGGACAGGATAGGAAGGATAGGATAGGATAGGATAGGATAGGATAGGATAGGATAGGACAGGACAGGACAGGACAGGATAGGATAGGATACAAACAGGATAGGATATGACAGGATGGATAGGATAGGATAGTACAGTACATGCTAGGATAGGATAGGATAGGAAGGACAGGACAGGACAGGACAGGATAGGATAGGATAGGGTAGGATAGGACATGATAGGATAGGACAGGATGCAACAGGATAGGATATGACAGGATAGGATAGGATAGTACAGTACAGGATAGGATAGGTAGGATAGGATAGGAAGGACAGACATGACAGGATAGGATAGGATAGGATAGGATAGGATAGGGTAGGATAGGATAGTACAGGACAGGATAAGACAGGATATGATAGGACAGGACATGAGAGGAAAGGAGAGGATAGTACAGGATAAGACAGGATAGAACAGGACAGGACAGGACAGGAGAAGAAAGGAGAGGATAGTACATGATATGACAGGATAGGATAGGTCAGGATAGGAAAGGAGAGGATAGTACAGAATATGGATAGGATAGGATGGGATAGAATAGGATAGGACAGGATAAGATACGACAGGATAGGATAGGACAGGATAAGATACGACAGGATAGGATAGGGAGGGAATGGAGTGGACTTTGTGGGTTTTTGTTAATTGTCACAATCGATTATTTTCCCGCGTAAAATATGGTTCCTTGTCTTGGGCGCTATCCAAAGTTTCCCCGTGTTTGTCATGTGTGTTTTGATTGATACACCTTGTTATGTTTGTCATCTGTGTTGTGATTGATACACCTTGTTATGTTTGTCATGTGTGTTTTGATTGATAACCTTGTTATGTTTGTCATGCTGTGTTTTGATTGATACACCTTGTTATGTTTGTCATTGTGTTTTGATTGATACACCTTGTTATGTTTGTCATGTGTGTTTGTTGATTGATACACCTGTTATGTTTGTCATCTGTGTTTTGATTGATTACACCTTGTTATGTTTGTCATCTGTGTTTGATTGATAACCTTGTTATGTTTGTCATTGTGTGTTTGATTGATTATACCTTGTTATGTTTGTCATCGGTGTGTTGTTGTCATCTGTGTTGTGATTGATACACCTTGTTATGTTTGTCATCTGTGTTGTGATTGATACACCTTGTTATGTTTGTCATCTGTGTTGTGATTGATACACCATGTTATGTTTGTCATCTGTGTTGTATTGATACACTTGTTTGTTTGTCATTGTGTTTGTTGATTACATGTATGTTTGTCATGTGTTTGTCATTGTGTTGTATTTGTTTGTTGTATGTTTGTGTTGATTGATACTTTGTGATGTTTTTGATAACCTGTTATGTTTTGTTTTGATTATACACCTTGTTATGTTTGTTCTGTGTTTTGATTGATACACCTTGTTATGTTTGGTCTTTGTTGTATATTTGTTTGTTTGGTTTGATTGACACTTGTATGTTTGTCAGTGTGTGTTTGATTGTACACCTGTTATGTTTGTCTTGTGTTTTGATTGATACCTTGTTATGTTTGTCATTGTGTTTGTTTGCTTGTGTTTGTGTTGTTGTTATTGTCATGTATGTGTTGTTGATTGATACACCTTGTTATGTTTGTCATGTGTGTTTTGATTGATACACCTTGTTATGTTTGTCATGTGTGTTTTGATTGATACACCTTGTTATGTTTGTCATTGTGTTTTGATTGATATACCTTGTTATGTTTGTCATGTGTGTTTTGATTGATACACCTTGTTATGTTTGTCATCTGTGTTTGTCATCTGTGTTGTGATTGATACACCTTGTTATGTTTGTCATGTGTGTTTTGATTGATTACACCTTGTTATGTTTGTCATGTGTGTTTGTATTGATTCTGTTGTGTCATGTGTGTTTGATTGATACACCTTGTTATGTTTGTCATGTGTGTTTTGATTGATATACCTTGTTATGTTTGTCATGTGTGTTTGATTGATACACCATGTTATGTTTGTCATCTGTGTTTTGATTGATACACCTTGTTATGTTTGTCATTGTGTTTTGATTGATACACCTTGTTTATGTTTGTCATTGTGTTTGTCATTGTGTTTGATTGATACACCTTGTTATGTTTGTCATGTGTGTTTTGATTGATAACCTTGTTATGTTTGTCATTGTGTTTGATTGATTACACTTGTTATGTTTGTCATTGTGTTTTGATTGATACACCTTGTTATGTTTGTCATCTGTGTTTTGATTGATACACCTTGTTATGTTTGTCATGTGTGTTTTGATTGATACATTGTTTGTTGTCATTGTGTTTGATTGATACACTTGTTATGTTTGTCATGTGTGTTTTGATTGATACACCTTGTTATGTTTGTCATGTGTGTTTTGATTGATACACCTTGTTATGTTTGTCATGTGTGTTGTTTGTCATCCTGTGTTTGTCATGTGTGTTTTGATTGATATACCTTGTTATGTTTGTCATGTGTGTTTTGATTGATACACCTTGTTATGTTTGTCATGTGTGTTTTGATTGATACACCTTGTTATGTTTGTCATCTGTGTTTTGATTGATACACCTTGTTATGTTTGTCATGTGTGTTTTGATTGATACACCTTGTTATGTTTGTCATGTGTGTTTTGATTGATACACCTTGTTATGTTTGTCATGTGTGTTTGTCATCTGTGTTTGTCATCTGTGTTGTGATTGATACACCTTGTTATGTTTGTCATGTGTGTTTTGATTGATATACCTTGTTATGTTTGTCATCTGTGTTTGTCATGTGTGTTTTGATTGATACACCTTGTTATGTTTGTCATCAATATTGATATACCTTGTTATGTTTGTCATCAATATTGATATACCTTGTTATGTTTGTCATGTGTGTTTTGATTGATACACGTTGTTATGTTTGTCATCAATATTGATATACCTTGTTATGTTTGTCATCAATATTGATATACCTTGTTATGTTTGTCATCAATATTGATATACCTTGTTATGTTTGTCATCTGTTTTGATTGATCATCATCATCATCATCAGGTGCCCTGCCGCATGGCGTTGGCGATCAGGAACTTCCATCTGTCTCTATCTCTTGTTGCCCCAAGCATCTCTTCCACCCTCCCTGTCTTCAGTCACTCTGCAAGTCTGTCTAGCATTTTCTCCATGGGTGTACCTGGTGCTCTCTTTCCCTCTAGCTTTCCCGTTATGACCAGGTGCTCCAAATCCCCCTTTCTCATAAAATGGCCCATAAATGTTGCCTGTCTTTTCCTAATCTTCCTTATGAATGATCTACTTGTCTCTGCCTCCATCAAGATTGTCTCGTTTGTTTTCTTTGCTGTCCATGGAACTCTAAACATTCTTCTTAGAAACCACATCCCAGCTGCTTCAATCTTGCTCTGGCTTTGCTTGCTGACTGTCCACGCCTCACATCCGTACAACAGTATTGGTTCTATATAACATTCAAGAACTCTCTTCCTGATGTTAATTGAGAGGCATTTGTTGGTAAGAATGCTTTTCATCTTCTTGAATGCTGTTTTGGCTTGGCCAATTCTGCTGGCTATTTCTGATGTGCATCTGCCATCTGATGAAATGATCGTTCCTAGGTATTTAAATTTATCAACCTGTGTCAAGGTTGTGCCATTTTTTGCTATTTTGCAAGAGGGGATTTCATGTTTTTTACTGATCACCATGACTTCAGTCTTCCTGCTGTTTAGTTCCAACCCCTTACCTTTGCTTTCTATTTCTAGTATATTCACAAGGTTTTGTAGGTCCCTTTCATTTTCTGCAATTAGCACGGTGTCATCTGCGTATCGAATGTTGTTTGTCTTTTTTCCTCCAACCTTTAATCCAGGGTCTTCTTCTAGGTTTCTCATGATGTTTTCACTGTAAAGTGAATCTGATGACAAAACACAACCCTGTCTGACTCCTCTTTTGATGTTTTGGAAAGAGCTTATATTGTTTTCTATTCTCATTGCAGCTGTTTGTTCCCAGTACATATTCCTGATTATTCATAGATCTTTTCCATCAACATTGAGTCTCTCCAGATGGTTGATCAATTCATCATGTCTTACCCGATCGAAAGCCTTGGTATAGTCAACAAAGCATAAATACAAATCCTTATTCATCTCAACTGACCTCTCTATGATAGTTCTTAGGATGTATATGGCATTAATAGTTCCTTTCCCTTCCACAAATCCACACTGTTCTTCTGCTATTTCTCTTTTGATTCTATTCCTTGTCCTCATCATGATTATTCTTAATAGGATCTTGGTTACATGACTCATCAAACTGATTGTGCGATGGAGTTTGCATTCTATAGCCCCTGTCTTCTTTGGAAGTGCAATGAAAATTGATTTTGACATATCTCTGGGGAATTTTCCTGTGTCGTAAATTTCATTTAGGAGGACTGTTATTTTTTCTATGCCAAATTCCTCCAGGGCTTCAATCATCTCTGTAGTAATGTTGTCTGGTCCTGAGGCTTTTCCTGGTTTCATCTTTTTCAATGCTGCTCTAACTTCATCTTTCATTATGGGTGGTCCTTCAAAATTCTTTTGTATAATGTGTTCTTCGTTTCTGTCATCCTCAAAAAGCTCTTTAATGTACTCTCCCCATCTGTCTAATATTTTGTCTTTTTCCATGATAAGCGTGCCATCTTTCGATTTCACGCAACCAGTTGATGTGCATGTATTTTTCCTGTGGACAGTTTCTTTAATTCGTCTGTACATACCCTGAGGATCCGTTTTGTGTTGGTCTTCTATTTCTTTGCACTTTGTTTTCAGCCAACCTACCTACCTACCTACCTACCTACCAACCTACCTACCTACCTACCTACCAACCAACCCACCTACCTACCTACCAATGAAGTACCTACCTACCTACCTACCCATTAACTACCTACCTACCAACCAACCCACCTACCTTCCTACCTACCCACTACCTACCTACCTACCTACCCACTAACTACCTACCTACCAACCAACCCACCTACCTACCTACCAATAAACGTACCTACCTACCCACTAATAATAATAATAATAATAATAATTACAATATTTATATAGCGCAAAATCTTGATAAAATCAAATCTAAGCGCTGAAGCAGACACACACGCACGCACAGCACGCACGCACGCACGCACACACACGCACGCACACACACACACACACACACACACACACACACACGCATGGCTATAAATGGGGAGAAAGAATAAAAGCAATAAAAGCAAGAATAAAAGCAATGGAAAATTATAGAGAGCATAGCATATACAATTAGGCCTATATATTATGACCATGTGATTCCCCTCCGAGCGGAAACAGGCTGCAGAGGGGGTGGGGGGGTTGAGTGAGGTTAGGATTTTATGCGGAGGAGAAAAGGTGAGTTTTGAGAGCGGACTTGAAGGAGACAAAAGTAGGTTGCTGACGGACTGAGAGAGGAAGTTTGTTCCAGGAGAGTGGACCAGAAACAGAGAAGGCTCGTGGACCATAGGTATTGAGCTTAGTGCGTGGAAAGCGAAAAGTCAGAGGATCGGAGGCAGAGCGGAGGGTACGTGAGGGAAGATAGATCTCAAGTAGGCTTGACAGGTAACGGGGGCTGCGTTATTGAGGCTTTTGTAGCACATGGTGTCTAGTTTGTACTGTATGCGCTTTGATACAGGGAGCCAGTGAAGTTGTGCCAGGAGAGGAGATATGTGGTCAGCTTTTTTCTTTTTGAGTACAAGGCGTACAGCATTGTTTTGAATGCGCTGTAGGATGTGAATGGTGGAGGCAGGAAGACCAGACAGGAGTGAATTGCAATAGTCAATGCGAGACATTATGAAGGAGAGAACGAGTTTTGCAGTTGTTTCGACAGAGAGATACTTCCTGATCAGCCTTATACGATGGAGATGATAGTAGCAAGATCTGGCAGTTTGAGAAACAAAGTTGTTCATGGAGAGGGTAGAGTCAATGCAGACACCAAGGTTTTTAGCTGAATCAGAAATTGGGACTGATGTGTTACATAATGGGAGAGAAAGAGGAGGCAGCTGAGAAAGTTTCTGACGGGTGCCAATGAGGATACCCACTACCTACCTACCTACCTACCCACTAACTACCTACCTACCTACCAACCCACCTACCTACCTACCTAACTACCTACCTTCCTACCTACCTACCTACCTACACCAACCAACCAACCTACCTACCTACTACCTACCTACCAACCCACCTACCTACCTACCTACATACCAACCAACCCACCTACCTACCTACCTACCCTACTACCTACCTACCTACCTACCAACCAACCCACCTACCTACCTACCTACCCACTACCTACCTACCTACCTACCTACCAACCTACCTTCTTACCTACCTATCTAAATCGTATCAACATATGTAGAACGTTAGACTTCTGTTCATCCCCAAAATCCCGAGAATACAGAATACCTGATTCCCTCCCCCTCCCCTTAATTAGATCACTGAATAGATGAATACTAACTAACTACCAAACTACCTAAGTACCTATCTTCCTACCTACCTACCTACCTAACTAACTAACGAAACTAACTAACTAATGAATGAATGAATGAATGAATGAATGAATGAATGAATGAATGAATGAATGAATGAATGTCTAAACAAATAAATGAATAAAAATATATAGATAAATAAGTAAATATACAAACAAACAAATGAATAGATCAATCAATTAATCAATCAATAAATAGAGCAGATTTTTGAGAAAAAAAAACCACTCACGTCATGATCAACGCATCGAGAATTTTCGAAGACCTTCTCGATGTTGTGTGTTTCCTCAACACACACGTAGTAGGCAGCAGCTTCCGACCTTGGGGGAGAAATGGTCACGTGTACACTTGCCGTCTGTCGTGTGTACTGACCCACGATACGAGGCTTCCAACTGACTGAAACACAAGTTCACCATCAGCACTTTTGTAGCTTGTTCAAGACAGGTTCATCACACTTGGACACTTCCATTTGCGCTCCACCCAAATTTGCCAGCAGTTATCTGGTAGAATTCCTGAGGCTATGCCAAAGCCCCCCGTGCTGACAAGATGGTAAAATGAGGAAGGAGGGGGAAGGACCTACGAAACATTAAAGCTGGCACCACCAGAATGAGAGAAACATACAGACGGACAGCTAACAGGCCAGTGAACCTATGAACACTAAAGCTGACAGCACCAGAATGATAGAAACAGACAGACAGACAGACAGACAGACGGACAGCTAACAGGCCAGTGAATCTATGAACACTAAAGCTGACACCACCAGAATGATAGAAACAGACAGACAGACAGACAGACAGCTAACAGGCCGGTGGACCTATGAACACTAAAGCTGACACCACCAGAATGATAGAAACAGACAGACAGACAGACAGACAGACAGCTAACAGGCCGGTGGACCTATGAACACTAAAGCTGACAGCACCAGAATGATAGAAACAGACAGACAGACAGACAGACAGACAGACAGCTAACAGACCAGTGGACCTATGAACACTAAAGCTGACAGCACCAGAATGATAGAAACAGACAGACAGACAGACAGACAGCTAACAGGCCAGTGGACCTATGAAACACTAAAGCTGACAGCACCAGAATGATAGAAACAGACAGACAGACAGACAGACAGACAGCTAACAGGCCAGTGGACCTATGAAACACTAAAGCTGACAGCACCAGAATGATAGAAACATACAAACAGACAGACAGACAGACAGACAGCTAACAGGCCAGTGGACCTATGAACACTAAAGCTGACAGCACCAGAATGATAGAAACAGACAGACAGACAGACAGACAGCTAACAGGCCAGTGGACCTATGAAACACTAAAGCTGACAGCACCAGAATGATAGAAACAGACAGACAGACAGCTAACAGGCCAGTGGACTATAAAACACTAAAGCTGACAGCACCAGAATGATAGAAACAGACTGACAGACAGACAGACAAACAGACAGACAGACAGACAGCTAACAGGCCAGTGGACCTATGAAACACTAAAGCTGACAGCACCAGAATGATAGAAACATACAGACAGACAGAAGACAGAGCTATCAGGCCAGTGGACCTATGAAACACTAAAGCTGACAGCATCAGAATGATAGAAACAGGACAGACAGACAGACAGCATAACAGGCCAGTGGATCTATGAAACACTAAAGCTGACAGCACCAGAATGATGGAAACAGACAGACAGACAGACAGACAGACAGACAGACAGCTAACAGGCCAGTGGACCTATGAAATACTAAAGCTGACAGCACGAGAATGATAAAAACAGACAGACAGACAGACAGACAGCTAACAGGCCAGTGGACTATAAAACACTAAAGCTGACACCACCAGAATGATAGAAACAGACAGACAGACAGACAGACAGACAGACAGCTAACAGGCCGGTGGACCTATGAAACACTAAAGCTGACAGCACCAGAATGATAGAAACATACAGACAGACAGACAGACAGACAAACAGACAGACAGACAGCTAACAGGCCAGTGGACCTATGAAACACTAAAGCTGACAGCACCAGAATGATAGAAACAGACAGACAGACAGACACAGACAGAAGACAGCTAACAGTCTTTTTCATGTCGCGATTGGGATTGAAGGTGGACACATCAGATGTGGAGTCCAGGACTGTATCAAAACAGCTGATCAGCTGGCGATTGGGATTGAATGTGGACACATCAGATGTGGAGTCCAGGACTGTATCAAAACAGTGGTCAGTTGGCGGATTGGGATTGAATGTGGACACATCAGATGTGGAGTCCAGGACTGTATCAACAGCTGTCGTTGGCGTTGGATGAATGTGACATCAGATGTGGAGTCCAGGGCTGTATCAAAACAGCTGGTCAGTTGGCGGATTGGGATTGAATGTGGACACATCAGATGTGAGTCAGGCTGTATCAAACAGGATCAGTGGCGGATTGGATGAATGTGGACACATCAGAGTGGATCCAGGCTGTATCAAAACAGCTGATCAGCTGGCGGATTAAAAGGAAAAAAAACTGAAAGCACAAGACATGGCCACCTGAGTGTTGTACCCGTAATCTGTGTGTCGTGAACATGTCACTTTTACAGCTTGGCCAATGGTCGCCATCATTAACAAACAAACAAACAAACAAAAAAAAACAAACACTCAAACAAGCAAACAAACAGATGTACCATCAAAAAAGACAAACAAAAGCAAAAGAGACAAACAATACAATATTTATTTTTTTATTTGTATAGCGCAAAATCTTGATAAAATCAAATCTAAGCACTAAAACAGACAACACACGCACGCACGCACGCACCACACACATACACACACACACACACACACACACACACACACACACACACACCACACACACACACCACACAACACACACGCACACGGCTAAAATGGGGAGAAAGAATAAAAGCAATGGAAAATTATAGAGAGCATATTATATACATATTATATTATATACAGGTGCAGAGGGGATTGAGTGAGGTCAGGATTTTATGCAGAGGAGAAAAGGTGAGTTTTGAGAGCGGACTTGAAGTAGACAAAAGTAGGTTGCTGACGGACAGAGAGAGGAAGTTTGTTCCAGGAAAGTGGACCAGAAACAGAGAAGGCTCGTGGACCATAGGTATTGAGCTTAGTGCGTGGAAAGCGAAAAGTCAGAGGATCGGAGGCAGAGCGGAGGGTACGTGAGGGAAATAGATCTCAAGTAGGCTTGACAGGTAATCGGGGGCTGCGTTATTGAGGCTTTTGTAGCACATGGTGTCTAGTTTGTACTGTATGCGCTTTGATACAGGGAGCCAGTGAAGTTGTGCCAGGAGAGGAGATATGTGGTCAGCTTTTTTCTTTTTTAGTACAAGGCGTACAAACAAACACTCAAACAAACAGACAGACAAAAAATAAACACTCAAACAAAGAAACACTCAAACAAACACTCAAATAAACAAACAAACCAAGAAAAACACTCAGACAAGCAAACAAACAAAAAATAAAATAACATAAACAAATACTCAAAAACTCGAGCAAACAAACACCCAAACAAACACTCAAATAAACAAACAAACAAAGATAAAAACAACTCAGACAAACCACCAAAAACAAACAAAACACACAAAAACAAACAAACACACAAAAACAACAAAAACACAAAAACACAAACAAACAAAACACACAAAAACAAACAAAACACACAAAAACAAACAAACAAAACACACAAAAACAAACAAACAAAACACACAAAAACAAACAAAACACACAAAACCAAACAAACAAAACACACAAAAACAAACAAAACACACAAAAAACAAACAAAACACACAAAAACAAACAAAACACACAAAACAACAACAAAACAAACAACAAAAACACAAAAACAAACAAAACACAACAAAACACAAACAAACAAAACACACAAAAACAAACAAAACACACAAAAACAAACAAAACACACAAAAACAAACAAACAAAACACACAAAAACAAACAAACACACAAAAACAAACAAACAAAACACACAAAAAACAAACAAAACACACCAAAACAACAAACAAAAAAACAACAAAAACAAACAAAACACACAAAAACAAACAAACAAAACACAACAAAAAAACAAACAAAACACACAAAAAACCAAACAAACAAAACACACAAAAACACAAACCAAAACACACAAAAACCAAACAAACAAAAACACACAAAACAAACAAAACACACAAACAAACAAACACAAACACACCAAAAAACAAAACCAAAACACACAAAACACAACACAAAAACAACAAAAAAAACCAAACAAAAAACAAAACACACAAAAACAAACAAAACACACACAAAACAAACAAAAAACACAAAACAAACAAAACACACAAAAACAACACAAACACACAAAAACCAAACAAACAAAACACACAAAAACAAACAAAAACACCAAAACAAACAAAACACACAAAACACAAACAAAACACACAAAAACAACAAAACAACAAAAACACAAAAACCACAAAACAACAAAACACACAAAACCAAACAAACAAAACACAACAAAACACAAAACAAAACACACAAAAACAAACAAAACACACAAAAAAACAAACAAAACACACAAAAACAAACAAAACAACACACAAAAACAAACAAAACACACAAAAACCACAAACACAACAAAACACACAAAAACACAACAAACAACCAAAAACAAACAAAACACACAAAAACAAACAAAACACACAAAAACAAAACAAAACACAAAAAACAACACAAACAAAAAACAAACAAAACACACAAACAAACAAACACACAAAAACAAACAAAACACACACAAACAACACAACAAAACACAAAACCACACAAAAACAAACAACAAAACACACAAAAAACAAAACAAACAAAACACACAAAAACAAACAAAAACACAAAAAACAAACAAAACACACAAAAACAAACAAAAACACACAAAAACAAACACACCAAAAACAAACAAAACACACAAAAACAAACAAAACACCAACAAACAAACAAAACACAAAAACAAACAAAACACACAAAAACAAACAAAAACACACACAAAAACAACAAAACACACAAAAACCAAACAAACACACAACACACAACAAACACAACAAAACACAAACAACACACAACAAACAAACAAAACAACCAAAACAAACAACAACACACAAAAACAAACAAATCACACAAAAACAAACAAAACACACAAAAACAAACAAACACACACAAAAACCAAACAAACAAAACACACAAAACCAAACAAAAAACCACAAAAACAAACAAACAAACACACAAAAACAACACAAAACACACAAAAACAAAACAAAACACACAAAAACAAACAAAACAACACAAAAAACAAACAAACACACAAAACAAACAAAACCACCACAAAAAACAAACAAAACACACAAAAAAAAAAACACACAAAACCAACAAAAACACACAAAAACAAACAAAACACACAAAAACAACAACAAAACACACAAAAAACAAACAAAACACACACAAAACAAACAAAACACACAAACACAAACAAAACACAACAAAACAAACAAACACACAAAACAAACAAACCACAAAACAAACAAACAAAACACACAAAAACAAACAAAACACACAAAACAAACAAACAAAAAAAACAACACACAAAAACCAAACAAACAAAACACACAAAAAACAAACCAAAAACACAAACAAACAAACAAACAACCACAAAAACACAAAAACAACAAACAAAACACACAAAAACAAACAAAACACACAAAACCAACAAAACAACAACAAAAACAAACAAAACACACAAAAACAAACAAAAAAACACACAAAAACAAACAAACAAAACACACAAAAAACAAACAAAACACACAAAAACAAACAAAACACACAAAAACAAACAAAACACACAAAAACCAAACAAAACACACAAAAACAAACAAACAAAAAACAACAAACAACAAACAAAACACACAAAAAACCAAACAAACAAAACACACAAAAACAAACAAAAACACACAAAAACAAACAAAACACACAAAAACAAACAAACAAAAACACACAAAAACAAACAAAACACACAAAAACAAACAAACAAACAAAAACAAACAAAACACACAAAACAACAAAAACAACAAAAAAAACAAAAAACACAAAACAAACAAACAAACAAAAACACAAAAAAACACAACAAAACACACAAAAACAAAACAAACAAAACACACAAAAACAAACAAAACACACAAAAACAAAACAAAAACAAAAAACACACAAAAACAAACAAAAACACACAAAACAAAAAAAACACACAAAAAACAAACAAAACACACTAAAAAACAAACAAAACACACAAAAACAACAAACACACAAAACACAACAAACAAAACCAAAAAAAAACAAACAAAAAACACAAAAAACAAACCAAAAAACAACAAAACAAAAACAAACAAAACACACAAAAAACAACAAAACACACAAAAACAAACAAAAAACAAAAACAAACAAACAAAACACACAAAAACAAACAAAACACAAAAACAAACAAACAAAACACACAAAAACAAACAAAACACACAAAAACAAACAAAACACACAAAAACAAACAAAACACACAAAAACAAACAAAAACACAAACAAACAAACCCAAAAACAAACAAAAACAAAAACAAACAAACACACACAAACAAACAAAAAACAACACAAAACCAAACAAACAAAAACACAAAAACAAACAAAACACACAAAAACCAAACAAAACACACAAAAACAAACAAAACACACAAAAACAAACAAAACACACAAAAACCAACAAACAAAAAACACACAAACAAACAAAACACAACAAAAAACAAACAAAACACACAAAAAAAACAAAAACACAAAAACAAAAAAACACACAAAACAAACAAAAACACACAAAAACCAAACAAACAAAACACACAAAACACACAAAAACAAAAAAACAACAACAAAAACAAACAAAACACACAAAAACAAACAAACAAAACACACAAAAACAAACAAAACACAAAAACAAACAAACAACAAACAAAAAACACACAAACCAACACAAAAAACACACAAAAACAAACAAAACACACAAAAACCAAACAAAAAACACAAAAACAAACAAAAACACACAAAAACAAACAAACAAAACACACAAAAACAAACAAAACACACAAAAACAAACAAAACACACAAAAACAAACAAAACACAACAAAAACAAACAAAACACACAAAAACAAACAAAACCCAACAAAAACCAAACAAACAAAACACAACACAAAAACAACAAAACACACAAAAACAAACAAACAAAACACACAAAACCAAACAAAAATACACAGAAACAAACAAACAAAACACACAAAAACCAAACAAAACACACACAAAAACAAACAAACAAAACACACAAAAACAAACAAAACACACAAAAACAAACAAAACACACAAAAACAACAAACAAAACACACAAAACCAAACAAAAACACAAAACAAACAAAACAAAAAACAAACAACAAAAACCAAACAAAACACACAAAAACAAACAAAACACACAAAAACAAACAAAACACACAAAAACAAACAAAAACACACAAAAACCAAACAAACAAAACACACAAAAACAAAACAAAAAACACACAAAAACAAACAAAACACACAAAAACAAACAAACAAACACACAAAAACAAACAAAACACACAAAAAACCAAACAAACAAAAAAACAAAACAAACAAACACACAAAAACCAAACAAACAAAACACACAAAAACAAACAAAACACACAAAAACAAACAAACAAAACACACAAAAACAAACAAACAAAACACACAAAAACAAACAAAACACACAAAAACAAACAAAACACACAAAAACAAACAAACAAAACACAAAACAAACAAAACAAACAAAAAACCAAACAAACAAAACACACAAAAAACAAACAAAACACACAAAAAACAAACAAAACACACACAAAAACAAACAAAACACACAAAAACCAAACAAACAAAACACACAAAAACAAACAAAACACACAAAAACAAACAAACAAAACACACAAAAAAAAAAAACACACAAAAACCAAACAAACAAAACACACAAAACAAACAAAACAACAAAACAAACAAAACACACAAAAACAAACAAAACACACAAAAACAAACAAAACACACAAAAACAAACAAAACACACAAAAACAAAACAAACAAAACACACAAAAACAAACAAACAAAACACACAAAAACAAACAAAACACCAAAAACAAACAAAACACACAAAAAACAAACAAACAAAACACACAAAAACAAACAAAACACACAAAAACAAACAAACAAAACACAAAAACAAACAAAACACACAAAACAAACAAAACACACAAAACCAAACAAAACACACAAAAACAAACAAAACACACAAAAACAACAAACACACAAAAACAAACAAAACACCAAAAACAAACAAACAAAACACACAAAAACAAACAAAACACACAAAACAAACAAAACACACAAAACAAACAACAAAACACACAAAAACAAACAAACACACAAAAACAACAAACAAAACACACAAAAACAAACAAAAACACAAAAAAAACAAAACACACAAAAACAAACAAAACACACAAAAAAAACAAACAAAACACACAAAAACAACAAAAACAAAAACAAACAACACAAAAACAAACAAAACACACAAAAACAAACAAAACACACAAAAACAACAACAACAAAACAACAAAACACACAAAAACAAACAAAAACACACAAAAACAAACAAACAAAAACACAAAAACAAACAAAACACACAAAAACAAACAAAACACAAAAACAAACAAAACACACAAAAACAAACAAACAAAACACACAAAAAAAACAAACAAAAACACAAAAAAAACAAAAAAAACACAAAAAAAAACAAAAAACAAACAAAACACACAAAACAAACAAAACACACAAAAACAAACAAAACACACAAAACAAACAAAACACACAAAAAAACAAAACACACAAAAACAAACAAAACACACAAAACAAACAAAACACACAAAAACAAACAAAAAAAAAAACAAACAAAACACACAAAAACAAACAAAACACACAAAAACAAACAAAACACACAAAAACAAACAAACAAAAACACACAAAACAAACAAAACACACAAAAACAAACAAAACACACAAAAACAAACAAAACAAACAAAACAACAAAAACAAAACAAAAAAACAAAACAAAAAACAAACAAAACAAAAAAACAAAAAAACCAAAAACAACAAAACACAAAAAACAAACAAAACACACAAAAAACAAAACAAACAAACAAAACACACAAAAACAAACAAAAAACAAACAAACAAAAAACAAAAACAAAAAAAACACAAAACAAACAAAAACACAAAAACAAACAAAACACACAAAAAAAACAAACAAAACACAAAAAACAAAACAAACAAAACACACAAAAACAAACAAACAACAAAAAAAACAAACAAAACACACAAAACAAACAAAATACACAAAACAACAACAAAACACACAAAAACAAACAAAAACACAAAAACAAACAAACACAAAACAAACAAAACAACAAAACAAACAAAACACAAAAACCAAACAAACAAAACACACAAAAACAAACAAAACACACAAAAACCAAACAAACAAAACACACAAAAAAACAAACAAAACACACAAAAACAAACAAACAAAACACACAAAACAACAAAAACAAAAACACAAAACAAAAAACAAAAAAACAAACAAAAAACAAAAAACAAAAACAAACAAAACACACAAAAAAACAAACACACAATACACAAAAAACAAAAACAAAACACACAAAAAACCAAACAAACAAAAACAAAGAAGGAAGCAACAAAGAGATGGTCAAACCATTCACACAATAACAGTCACCGTGGCGTAGTGGTCACACAACATATTACTGACTGGGTAGTTACAGGTTTCAACCCCCCATGGGGTCGCTAGAAAAGTACAGTGGGATCTCTGTCCACTGACCGGCCCCTCCACAGGGATGAGCGTGCTATGGATTTTGTAGTGCGACAGGGACTACACAGTCCAGTCTCATCCACTTTATAAACACGTGATGAAGAGTGTTGCCTCTGTTTGTTTTTTAAAGGGTGGTTTTAAAAAAAAATGGTGGGTGTGATTCTAACAAGCTCACACCCTCCACCTCTGTTTTGTGTGAAAAAATTTGCAGAGTCCAGATTATGATCTTTTTTCTACCAGACAGTGGGAATCTGCTGCTGACGTGTGGATTTCTGAGGTGTTGTCACCTCCTACAGTGATTCCATGGGCATCCCTACACGCCCAGTATACCATAGCGCCCAATGTGTGCAGTTTGTGTTCCAGGGTGCACTTTCCTATCAGCACATTTAGACTGAAGACTAATTCTTCATCCAGCGCCTTCCATTCCTCTTGCGCACTTACGATAGGCAAGCTGACTTCCTGACGTTTGGCATCAAGGGCCTGTAGGAATTCCTCTCCGGATTATCTGCGTGGGTGTCCTTGACATTGTGCTTTGATTTCTGGCCTTGGTTTTCCAAGGTCTGCTCTGCGGGCGCAGTGCTGTGCTGGTCATCTGTCACCGTGTTGTTCTGTAGGTCTTCCTGCCACTGCCTGGTAGACACTCTCCTTCCACAGACAAATGGGAATTCTTTTTTTTTAATCATTGTACGTTTGAGGTTTCCAATCATGGTCGCGTTGGCGCCGAGGGAGTCATTATTCTCTCCCCCTTACTGTGAGTCCCGGGAGAATCTTTCGTCCATGGAGCTGTCGGCAAGACGAAGAAAGGCAAGGATGGAATCCAGTCCACACAACGCCTACAGTCAGTTTATCCACCACGTCTTCATACGTCCCGGATGCAAATAGTCTCGCCATGTGTCAGTAGCAAAAACAAATAAATTATACAGATAACATAATCAAATAAATAAATAAATAAATACTCAGGAGAACAGGACAGCAGAATGTCCACAGACGAGAAGGTCCCATCATGAAATTGTTTGGGATCTAACAATTTACACTGTTAGGGAGCCAGGCTGCGTTCAGTTCATGACAAGGATGCCTTCTGGGCCCCCACCGTTTCATTTTATTATAGTTGTCAACAGTCAGTCGGGTCTATACATTATACAGTATAAACATAGTCAGGTCTATTACATTATACAGTATAAACATAGTCAGGTCTATACATTATACAGTATAAACATAGTCAGGTCTATTTCATTATACAGTTTAAAATAGTCAGGTCTATACATTTTACAATGTAAACATAGTCAGGTCTATACATTATACAGTATAAAAAATAGTCAGGTCTATACATTATAAACTATAAACATAGTCAGGTCTATACATAATACAGTATAAACATAGTCAGGTCTAAAACAAATTTTACAGTATAAACATAGTCGGTCTGTACATTATACAGTATAAACATAGTCAGGTCTGTACATTTTTACAGTAAAAAACATAGTTAGGTCTATAAATTATACAGTATAAACATAGTTAGGTCTATAAATTATACAGATAAACATTGTCAGGTCTGTACATTATACGTATAAACATAGTCAGGTCTATATATTATACAGTTTTAAACATAGTCAGGTCTATATATTTTTAACATAAAAACATATTCAGGGCTATACAGTATACAGTATAAAAATAGTCAGGTCTATACACTAATACAGTATAAACATAGTCGTCTATACATTATCAGTATAAACATATCAGGGTTTTTCTTAAGTAAAAACATATTCGGTCTTCATTAATACATATAAATAATCAATTATACAGAATACAAAAACTAGTCGGTCAACATTATACAGGTTTTAAAAATAGTGGTCTATACATTTTACATGTAAAATAGTCAGGTCTATACATTTTAAAAAATGTAAACATAAATCAAACATTTTAAAAATGTAAACATTTTCAGTCATACAAATTTCAGTGTAAACAGCGGTATACTTTATACGTGTAAACATAGTCAGGTTACACACCCCAGTGTAAAAAGTCAGGTCTATCATTATACATAAAAAAAAACAAGGCTTAACTTATACGTAAAAAAATAGTCAGGTCTACAATTTCATATAAACAAACGGGCTATCATATTAAAGGGGTTTAAATGAGGGGGTCAAAGCAAAACATAGTTTAAAAACTTTTCGTTAAACATATCAGGTCTATTACATTATACAGTATAAACAAGTTTTGGTCTATACATTACACATATAAAAATAGTCAGGTCTTACATAAAACGTTAAAACATATTTAGGTCTTACAGTAAAACAATATAAAAAAAGTCAGGGCATACCAAAAATACGTTAAACATAGAGTCTATACATTATACATTTTAAACATAGTCAAATATACTAAAACGTTAAAAATAGGTCTATACATTTACAGTAAAAAAAAAAGTCAATCTATACGTAATACGTATAAACAAGGTCATACATTAACAGTATAAACATAGTC
>CM060312.1:98139244-98148975 GCA_030674185.1 Monoplex corrugatus | reverse complement strand
TCCTGGTCCCCCCTCCCCCACCAGTCCACGCTCTCCCAAGTTTCCCAGTGTACCAGAGACATGTTCATGATGCCAAAGATGTCACTTAATTCTACCACAACAAAAGTCACTCGTTTTGTTCATTTTGTTTAAATTAAAACCCAGCCGACTGCGCAGAGCCATATCAGAACTTTAACCACTACTAAATGTACACCATGCCTCAATGGAGAGAGATAAATAAAAAACACAGAAAAGAAAATGAACTACACACATCAATGCATTGGCGCACAGAATGTAAGGTCATGTCCCTGACCTTGACCATTCCGTCCAATACATCATCAGGGATTTGAAAATGAAAACTTGAATACAAATATAGAAATAACTAAGGGCACCGGAACATGTATAAAAACGTGTCTGAAATACCTACAACTGCTTCTGCTCATCACATTTCGTTAGAGCCAAAAATGCACTTAATATACATGTACCCAGGTATCAATTCTAACAGGAAGTACGTAAGGCTTTATACAACACGTACAGATGATGGACCAGCAAGACAGAAAATTATATTAAAAAAAAGACCAGAAACCAAAGGAACAAGGCAGAAACAAAGAGAGTGACAGAAAAGAGGAAACACGTGAATATGAAATGAGAACGTGTATTTCATGGACAAAGGAAGACAGGCGAAAATTCTCGGCCGCTTTGCCTTAGTCAAACGTACACACACACACACACACACACACACACACACACACACACACACACACACACACACACACACACACAACACACAAAGCCCCCTCAAAACCAACCGGCGACTTCCCTGATAGGCATATGCCGTTCATTGAACTGGAGAAAGTTATTATCTATGACCCCCACAACCCCACCCCCACTAACACACACACCACACACACACCACACACACACACACACACACACAACACACACACACACACACACACACACAACACACAAAAACACACATACACACCACAACACATCACACAAACACACAACACACATACACATCACACATCACACACCCACACACCGCACCCAGGTCTGCAGTTGCCTTCCAAACAATACCAGCCATTTTACTTCTGTTCCATCTTTCCACTCCCACTTCACAAGTGACCTGTGCAGACAATGTTTCCTGTCCACAATCTGTCTGTTGTTTTGTAGCCTGTCCATTGTCCGTTGTATGATTGTGAAAACGTCTGTAACTGTCAGTGTGTGAGACAGACTGTTTTTGTGAGCACGTAGATCCATACGTAAGGCGCTGTATGAATACAAGTCATCATCATTTGTAACCATTACCCATGGAACCGTGGTTTTGTCGTCTAATACTACAGACCATTCTTTAGTAAGATTAGGAAAAGACAGGCAACATTTATAGGCCATTTTATGAGGAAAGGGCGATTTGAGCACCTGGCCACAACAGGAAAGCTGGAGGGAAAGAGAGCACCAGGTAGACCCAGGGAGAAAATAGTGGACGGACTTGCAGGGTGGAAAATGTGCTTGCGTCAACAAGGGCTAGATGTATACGGAGGGCCATGATCGCCAACGCCATGGGGCAGGGCACTTGATGATGGTGATGATAGAGACCAGCGCTCAGTTGTCTTCTTCATGTGAACAAGAGGCATCAGCTGATCAGAAATAGTGTCTGTGTCATTGTTTTCGTCCTACCTCTAGTTACTAGTTTCCTTTGTTGTCTTATACGAAATGACAGAGAGAGAGAGAGAGAGAGAGAGAGAGAGGAGAGGAGAGAGAGAGAGAGAGACGGAGAGAGACGGAGAGAGACAGAGAGAGACAGAGAGAAACAGAGACAGAGAGACAGAGACAGAGAGACAGAGAGAGACAGAGAGAGACAGAGACAGAGAGAGAGACAGAGAGAGAGACAGAGAGAGACAGACAGAGACAGAGACAGAGACAGAGAGAGAGACAGAGAGAGAGAGAGAGACAACAGACAGACAGAGAGACAGAGAGACAGAAAGACAGAGAGAAACACAGAGAGAGAGAGACAGAGAGACAGACAAACAGACAGACAGAGATACAGAGAGAGACAGAGACAGAAAGACAGAGAGAGAGACAGACAGACAGACAGAGAAACAGTGAGAGAGAGAGAGAGAGAGAGAGAGACAGACAGACAGACAGACAGAGAAACAGAGAGAGAGAGACAGAGAGACAGAAAGACAGAGACAGAGAGAGAGACAGACACAGAGAGAGAGAGAGAGAGCGAAAAAAGAAAGAAAGCAATAAAAAGAAATGAATGAAAGGAATCTGTATTAACCACCGGCATGTATATCAACAAACAGGCCAGCATACATGCCTGCTAGTGCTAGACTTTTTAAAAAAAACATTAAAACAAAAGAAAGTAAAAAAGAAATAACATATAAAGAGTTTTAAAACTTACACAACAAAGGACAATAACAGAAGAGAGACAAAGTAAATCAACTGACGTCAACGTCGCCACGTGCATGTGCGTGCATGTGTGTAGATGCACATGCATCCATCTACGCACGCGTGCCCATATTTGTGGGTTTGTTTATTTCATTTTGTCACTGTCTTTTTTGTTTGCTTTTGGTTTTCTCTCAAGACGCGTTAACTGCTGACGGCGATTTGAACTCTACAGACAATGGGAGATGCGGGGAGAGTTTTGACACAAGTTGTGCAATAAACGGAGACTCTAAGGTGTCAGGAACAGTGTTGATTTTGCTCTCCATCTGTCTGTTGGGGCCGTCTGCCCATTGTCGCCCACATATCCTTGTCACTGTGATCTCCACTCATAGTCTGCACTGTGATAAGAACACGAAAAAGGGAGACGAGAGACAGAGACATATTCAGAAAGAAAGAAAGAGAAAGAGAGAGAGACAGAGACAGAGAGACGGACAGAGAGACTGAGACACGGATAGACAGAGACAAAGAGACAGACAGGGAGACAGAGACAAAGAGAGAGAGAGAGAGAGACAGACAGACAGACAGACAGAGACAGAGAACAGACAGAGGCAGATAGAGAGGCAGATAGACAGACAGACAGATAGAGACAGAGACAGAGAGACAGACAGAGAGACAGAGACACAGAGAGACAGAGACAGGGACAAAGAGACAGACAGACATACAGAGACAGAGAACAGAAAGAGGCAGAGAGAGAGAGAGACAGAGAACAGAAAGAGGCAGAGAGAGAGAGAGAGAGAGAGAGACAGAGACAGATAGACAGACTGAGAGACAGAGAACAGAGAGAGACAGAGAGACACAGAGAGAAAGAGAGGGAACTAAACAGTAGAGAGAGAAAAGAAGGAGGCAGAGAAAGAGAAGAGATCAGCTGAGACCAGAAAAGAACGAAGCTTGACAGAACAGAAGAGACCGGAACAGAAGCATGGGTGACTTTTGGTTAGCATGGGTGACTTTTGGTTAGTATGGGTGACTTCTGGTTAGTATGGGTGATGTTGGTTAGCATGGGTGATGTTGGTTGGCATGGGTGATGTTGGTTAGCATGGGTGACTTTTGGTTAGCATGGGTGACTTCTGGTTAGTATGGGTGACTTCTGGTTAGCATGGGTGACTTTTGGTTAGTATGGGTGACTTCTGGTTAGTATGGGTGACTTCTGGTTAACATGGGTGACTTCTGGTTAGCATGGGTGACTTCTGGTTAGCATGGGTGACTTCTGGTTAGTATGGGTGACTTCTGGTTAGCATGGGTGACTTCTGGTTAGTATGGGTGACTTCTGGTTAGCTTGGGTGACTTCTGGTTAGTATGGGTGACTTCTGGTTAGTATGGGTGACTTCTGGTTAGCTTGGGTGACTTCTGGTTAACATGGGGAACTTTTGGTTAGCATGGATAACTTCTGGTTAGCTTGGGGAACTTTTGGTTAACAAGGGAAACTTCTGGTTAGCTTGGGGCACTTCTGGTTAACAAGGGAAACTTCTGGTTAGCTTGGGGAACTTTTGGTTAGCATAGGGAACTTCTGATTAGCTTGGGGAACTTCTGGTTAACAAGGGAAACTTCTGGTTAGCTTGGGAACTTTTGGTTGGCATGGTGAACTTCTGGTTAGCTTGGGGAACTTTTGGTTAGCATGGTGAACTTCTGGTTAGCTTGGGGAACTTTTGGTTAGCATGGTGAACTTCTGGTTAGCTTGGGGAACTTCTGGTTAGCATGGTGAACTTCTGGTTAGCTTGGGAAACTTTTGGTTAACAAGGGAAACTTCTGGTTAGCTTGGGACATTTTGGTTAACAAGGGAAACTTCTGGTTAGCTTGGGAAACTTTTGGTTAACAAGGGAAACTTCTGGTTAGCTTGGGAAACTTTTGGTTAGCATGGGGAACTTCTGAATAGCGTGGGTGACTTCTGGTTAGCGTGGGTGACTTCTGGTTAGCATGGGGAACTTCTGGTTAGCGTGGGTGACTTCTGGTTAGCGTGGGTGACTTCTGGTTAGCGTGGGTGACTTCTGGTTAGCATGGGTGACTTCTGAATAGCGTGGGTGACTTCTGGTTAGCGTGGGTGACTTCTGGTTAGCATGGGGAACTTCTGGTTAGCGTGGGGAACTTCTGGTTAGCGTGGGTGACTTCTGGTTAGCATGGGGAACTTCTGAATAGCGTGGGTGACTTCTGGTTAGCGTGGGTGACTTCTGGTTAGCATGGGGAACTTCTGGTTAGCGTGGGGAACTTCTGGTTAGCGTGGGTGACTTCTGGTTAGCGTGGGTGACTTCTGGTTAGCGTGGGTGACTTCTGGTTAGCATGTGGAACTTCTGAATAGCGGGGGTGACTTCTGGTTAGCGTGGGTGACTTCTGGTTAGCGTGGGTGACTTCTGGCTAGCGTGGGTGACTTCTGAATAGCGTGGGTGACTTCTGGTTAGCATGTGGAATTTCTGAATAGCGTGGGTGACTTCTGGTTAGCGTGGGTGACTTCTGGTAAGCGTGGGTGACTTCTGGTTAGCGTGTGTGACTTCTGGTTAGCATGTGGAACTTCTGAATAGCGTGGGTGACTTCTGGTTAGCGTGGGTGACTTCTGGTTAGCATGTGGAACTTCTGAATAGCGTGGGTGACTTCTGGTTAGCGTGGGTGACTTCTGGTTATCATGTGGAACTTCTGAATAGCGTGGGTGACTTCTGGTTAGCGTGGGTGACTTCTGGTTAGCGTGGGTGACTTCTGGTAAGCGTGTGTGACTTCTGGTTAGCATGTGGAACTTCTGAATAGCGTGGGTGACTTCTGGTTAGCGTGGGTGACTTCTGGTTAGCATGTGGAACTTCTGAATAGCGTGGGTGACTTCTGGTTAGCGTGGGTGACTTCTGGTTAGCGTGGGTGACTTCTGGTTAGCGTGGGTGACTTCTGGTTAGCATGTGGAACTTCTGAATAGCGTGGATGACTTCTGGTAAGCATGGGGAACTTCTGGTAAGCGTGGGTGACTTCTGGTTAGCATGGGGAACTTCTGAATAGCGTGGGTGACTTCTGGTTAGCGTGGGTGACTTCTGGTTAGCATGGGGAACTTCTGAATAGCGTGGGTGACTTCTGGTAAGCGTGGGTGACTTCTGGTTAGCGTGGGTGACTTCTGGTTAGCATGGGGAACTTCTGGTTAGCATGGGGAACTTCTGGTTAGCATGGGTGACTTCTGGTTAGCTTGGGTGACTTCTGGTTAGCATGGGTGACTTCTGGTTAGCATGGGGAACTTCTGGTTAGCATGGGGAACTTCTGGTTAGCATGGGTGACTTCTGGTTAGCATGGGGAACTTCTGGTTAGCATGGGGAACTTCTGGTTAGCTTGGGTGACTTCTGGTTAGCGTGGGTGACTTCTGGTTAGCATGGGGAACTTCTGGTTAGCATGGGGAACTTCTGGTTAGCATGGGTGACTTCTGGTTAGCGTAGGTGACTTCTGGTTAGCATGGGAAACTTTTGGTTAGCATGGGGAACTTCTGGTTAGCATGGGTGACTTCTGGTTAGCGTGGGTGACTTCTGGTTAGCATGGGAAACTTTTGGTTAGCATGGGGAACTTCTGGTTAGCGTGGGTGACTTCTGGTAAGCGTGGGTGACTTCTGGTTAGCATGTATGACTTCCGGTGATGAAGATTGTTTTCCGGGTAAGATGGCAGTGTCCAGCTTAGCATGGCTGACTTATGGCTGAGATGGTGCTCCTCCTGTTTGCATTTTATCTTCCGGTCTAGATGAACGTCTTGTGGTTAGCGTGTTTTCTTTTCTTTCTTTATTTAAGCAGACTGACTTTCCAGCTGTAAAGTTGCCTGTGTGTAGAACGTCCACACAATGATCCAGTGCCGTGAAGGCTTGGTGAAACAATTCCAAATCCAAATGTTTTGATAACGAGGAATGGAAAAGATCGCGATTGATCTTTCCCCACTGATATGGAAATTACAACAAAAAAAAGTGTGTGTGTGTGTGTGTGTGTGTGTGTGTGTATCTCTGTGTGTGGGGTGTGTGTGTGCGTGTGTGTGAATGTGTGTGTGTGTGTGTGTGTGTGTGTGTGTGTGTGTGTGTGTGTGGGTGTATCTATGTACATTGCATGATATTGGTTAAAAAGTGTATGTGTGGGGGTGTTTGCGTATATGCGAGTGTATGTGTGCGTGTGTGTATGTGTGCGTGTGTACGTGCGTGTGAATCAGTACAACTTTTATGTTAACTTCACAACAAACGGTTTATGATGATAGTGTGCGTGTACGTGTGTGTGTGAGAAAAGGAAAGAGAGAGAGAGAGAGAGAGAGAGAGAGAGAGAGAGAGAGAGAGAGAGAGAGAGAGCGAAACAGAGAGACAAAGACAGAGACAGAGAGAGACAGAGACAGAGAGAGAGAGACAGAGAGAGGGAGATAAAGAGAGACAAAGAGAGACAGACAGAGATATAGAGAGATAAAGAGAGATAAAAAAAAAAGACGAAATGAGAGAGAGAGAGAGAGAGAGAGAGAGACGGACAGACAGACAGGCAGACAGACAGACAGACAGAGACAGACAGACAGACAGATACAGAGACAGGAAAGAAAGTAGGGGTAGGAAGACCAAGAGAGACAGAAAGACAGACAGATATAGAGAGAGAAAAATGGAAAGAGAGAGACAAAATAAGAGAGGGAGAGAGAGAAAGAGAGAGACATAGAGAGAGAGAGTCATATAGACAGAGAGACAGACAGACAGGAAAAGAGAGAGAAAGAGAGCGAGAGAGAGAAAGAGAGAGAGAAAGACAGACAGACAGACAGACAGAGAGAGAGAGAGGGAGAGAGAGAGAGAGAGGGAGACTTCAGACTTCAGAATTTTATTCAAGAAAGGCCATAGCCCCTACTGAAGGGGTGCTTATAAACATAATGAGATAATCAGATATTATATCATATAGGATTAACAATCAACAACAAAATATATTGTGTATTACGATAAAGCAATTTCCCTGATTTTAACTGCTTTAAGCAGGAACAAACCAAAATTCTTAATATAATCAAAACGAGTTGAACACATTAACAAACACAGTTTAAACATATTTGGGCATCTGAAATACTTTTGAGGGATAAACCTTGAGCGGATTTCATCTAAAGCTGGACAACACAGGACAAAATGTATTTCGTCTTCTTCCGCTTGCATACATAAGGGACAGAGCAAATCAGACTCTCTGTGTTGCTTGTATCTCAACTGATGGGTTTTTAAATTTGATAAACCAAGTCTGAATTTTGCTATTATTTTTTTCAAATTAATATCCAGGTCAAGGCTTATGTACGGTTTAACACTGTGAGAATCTATGACAGTTCTATAAAAATCATATCTTCCACTTGTCTGTATATGGTCATTCCAGTTTTGCCATCTACAATCAATAAGTCTTTGTCGAAAATCACGAATAAACTGTCTCTCATCGCCAGCTCCTTGGAAAAACCAAACATTACCAAACCCGTATTCATTCAGACACATACGTATACTAGTTACCCAATTCTTCTTACCTTTACAATCTAAATCAAACAGCATCTTATAGGATTTTTTCGGCAGTCTATTGTCTTCCATGTGCAATAGTTTTAACCAGAATTGAATACATCGTACAACTGAATGAACAAATAATGGGTATCTGTTCGTTTCTCCATATACCAAATCATTAGATGTGCGCTTATCCAGTCCTAAAAATCCTTTCAAAGCAAATAAGTGTACAGCTTCACAATGCATAACTGCCTTATCTAATCCCCAAATTTCTGCTCCATACAGCAAAATTGGCTGTATTTGTGAATCAAATATTTTGACAAGTAAATCAAATGAATTATTATTTAACATATTCAATCTTTTCATCACACATAGCAATGCATTTTTTGCCCTGCTAGCAATATCTTTACAAGCCAGAGTAAAACTCAAACGTGTAGAAAAATAAATTCCCAGGTATTTATATGCATTTACAACAGGCATAATTGTATCATTGTACACCCATCTCTCTCTAGCAGCTAAGTGTCCTCCTTTTCTAAATACGACAACGTTACTTTTGTTCAAATTTACTTTAAGATGCAAAGAAGTTGCTGCTCTGTAAAGAGAAGTTAACTGCCTCTGTAAACCTACAACCGTTTCAGATAACAACAGCACATCATCTGCAAACAAAAGAATAAACAATTCTGATAAATCTTGTGGAAATTTGGCCCCATGACGCCCATTGCTGATAACCTCCAGAGCAAGCTCGTTAACAAACATAGAAAATAACACAGGGCTACAAACATCTCCTTGCTTAACTCCAGTTGTACACTTAATATAATCTGTAAAATGAAGCCCACAGCGGATTCGACAATTAACTTTTTGATACATTGCCTTTATACATTGAAACAATTTACCATTTACACCGTTCTTCAACAAAATTGGCCAAAGTAAATTTCTATCAATAGAATCAAATGCTTTTTCAAAATCAATAAAAGCAACATACAGTTTTCTATTACAAGAAAACTGTTTCTGAATAAATGAGAGGAGAGTAAACATATGATCTATTGTAGAATATCCCTTCTTAAAGCCAGCTTGGTGATCTCCTGTAATATCATTACTTGTAACCCATTCCTGTAACCTCTTATTGATAATGGTGCTATATAATTTACTGCTTATATTACAGAGAGAAATTCCTCTGTAATTATTTGGATTACTGGCGTCCCCTTTCTTAAATAATGGTAAAATTATTGATTCTGACCAACTTTCTGGAAATATGCCATCATCAAAAAGTTTATTGAATAGTTTCAGGAAAAACTGAATTGTATCTTCTGTTCCATTTTTAAAGAATTCACCAATAATAAGATCAGGACCTGCAGCCTTATCAGTCTTTAGTTTACGCATGGCGGACACAACTTCATCCACTGAAATAGGACGATTAAGATGGTCATCTGTTTCCTCATTGACTTGCATAGTATACTCAACCTCTTGCACAACATCTTTATCTAACAGAGAACGAAAATGTTCAAACCACGTGTTAACAGTAATGCAACGTTTTGAGTGACTTCTTTTAAATGATGCCTTTTTAACGGATTTCCAAAATGCCTGTTGGTCATTCAATGTGGACACCAAGCTGTTCAATAATGCTAGATTAAAGAATCTTCTCTTTCTTTTCAGAAGATTTTTATATTCTCTTCTAGCAATAGTATACATACATCTGACCTCATCGCTTAAAGTTTTTCTAAATCTTTTTAACAATCTTCGGACATTCCGTTTGGCTGTTAAACATTCAAAGTCGAACCAATCACTATTTGTGTTTGTCTTGTTACTATGCAAGTATCTTTTCATATTTTCAGCATTATCTTTAATACAGTCATTGAACACGTTCAAAGCATCA
>CM060312.1:98129244-98134244 GCA_030674185.1 Monoplex corrugatus | reverse complement strand
AGAACAGTATAGAGGTTGAAGTAGGAAAGGGGGGTAGAGAACAGTATAGAGGTTGAAGTAGGAAAGGTGGTGTAGAGAACAGTATAGAGGTGGAAGTAGGAAAGGGGGATAGAGAACAGTATAGAGGTGGAAGTAGGAAAGGTGGTGTAGAGAACAGTATAGAGGTGGAAGTAGGAAAGGTGGGGGTAGAGAACAGTATAGAGGTGGAAGTAGGAAAGGGGGATAGAGAACAGTATAGAGGTGGAAGTAGGAAAGGTGGGTAGAGAACAGTATAGAGGTGGAAGTAGGAAAGGGGGGTAGAGAACAGTATAGAGGTTGAAGTAGGAAAGGGGGGTAGAGAACAGTATAGAGGTGGAAGTAGGAAAGGGGTGTAGAGAACAGTATAGAGGTTGAAGTAGGAAAGGGGGGTAGAGAACAGTATAGAGGTTGAAGTAGGAAAGGGGGGTAGAGAACAGTATAGAGGTGGAAGTAGGAAAGGGGGGTAGAGAACAGTATAGAGGTGTAAGTAGGAAAGGGGGGTAGAGAACAGTATAGAGGTGGAAGTAGGAAAGGTGGTGTAGAGAACAGTATAGAGGTGGAAGTAGGAAAGGGGAGTAGAGAACAGTATAGAGGTGTAAGTAGGAAAGGGGGGTAGAGAACAGTATAGAGGTATAAGTAGGAAAGGGGTGTAGAGAACAGTATAGAGGTGGAAGTAGGAAAGGGGGGTAGAGAACAGTATAGAGGTGTAAGTAGGAAAGGGGGGTAGAGAACAGTATAGAGGTGTAAGTAGGAAAGGGGTGTAGAGAACAGTATAGAGGTGTAAGTAGGAAAGGTGGGGGTAGAGAACAGTATAGAGGTGTAAGTAGGAAAGGGGGGTAGAGAACAGTATAGAGGTGTAAGTAGGAAAGGGGTGTAGAGAACAGTATAGAGGTGTAAGTAGGAAAGGTGGGGGTAGAGAACAGTATAGAGGTGTAAGTAGGAAAGGGGGGTAGAGAACAGTATAGAGGTGTAAGTAGGAAAGGGGTGTAGAGAACAGTATAGAGGTGGAAGTAGGAAAGGTGGGGGTAGAGAACAGTATAGAGGTGTAAGTAGGAAAGGGGGGTAGAGAACAGTATAGAGGTGTAAGTAGGAAAGGGGTGTAGAGAACAGTATAGAGGTGGAAGTAGGAAAGGTGGGGGTAGAGAACAGTATAGAGGTGTAAGTAGGAAAGGGGGGTAGAGAACAGTATAGAGGTGGAAGTAGGAAAGGTGGGGGTAGAGAACAGTATAGAGGTGTAAGTAGGAAAGGGGGGTAGAGAACAGTATAGAGGTGGAAGTAGGAAAGGTGGGGGTAGAGAACAGTATAGAGGTGGAAGTAGGAAATATGATTGGAGAGAATGAAAGAGAGAGGAGCATCAGACTGCAATAACTTATTCATGCTGTAGGCATAACTTCTTATTAATGGACGTGTGAACAATACATAGTACAGTAGACTTGAAAAACATGGGGAGAGGGTGAGAAGTGGAGGAGGAGGAGAAAGAGAGGACAGAGATAGAGATAGAGAGAGATAGAGAGAGAGACAGAGATAGAGATAGAGAGAGATAGATAGAGAGACAGAGATAGTGTGAGATAGATAGGTAGATAGATAGAGAGAGAGACTGATAGGTAGATAGATAGATAGATAGATAGACAGACAGACAGATAGATAGACATGTAGATAGATAGATAGATAGATAGAGAGAGATAGAGACAGAGATAGGTAGATAGATAGATAGAGAGAGATAGGTAGATAGAGAGAGAGAGAGACAGACAGAGAGAGACAGAGACAGAGACAGACAGAGACAGAGACAGAGAGAGAAAGAGAGAGGGTGAAGTGGGTAGGGTGAAAGTCTGTAAGCGAGTGGGTGCATGTCATGTGTGCGCGCGAATGTGGGCGTATGTGTGTCTCTTTCCCCATCGCCTCTCTCCCCTTTCTTGTCCTTCCCTTTCTCCTTCCTTCCTTCCTTCTTTCCTTCCTTCTTTCCTTCTTTCCTTCTTTCCTTCTTTCCTTTCTTCCGTCTTTCTTTCTCTCCTTTATTTCTTGCTCGCTTCCTTCCTTCTTTCCTTTCTTCCACTTTCTTTCTTCCTTCCTTCCTTCCTTTCTTCCACCTTTCTTTCTCTCCTTTATTTCTTGCTCGCTTCCTTCCTTCTTTCCTGTTGTCCTTCTTTATGTCTTCCCAATCTTCTGTCCCTTTTCCTTCTTTCCTTTGTTCTTTCCTGTCTGTCTCTCCTTTCCTTTCTTCCGTCTTTCCTTTCTTCCGTCTTTCCTTTCTTCCGTCTTTCCTTTCTTCCGTCTTTCCTTTTTTTCTTTTTTCTTCCTTCTTTCTTCACTTTTTTCCTTCCGTTTTTCCTTTCTTTCTTCAATCCTTCCTTCTTTACTTTCTTCTTTCCTTCCGTTTTTCCTTTCTTTCTTCAATCCTACCTTCTTTACTTTCTTCTTTCCTTCCGTTTTTCCTTTCTTTCTTCAATCCTACCTTCTTTACTTTCTTCCTTCTTTGCTTCCTTCCTTCCTTTCTTTCTTCTTTGCTTCCTTCCTTTCTTCCTTCTTTGCTTCCTTCCTTTCTTCCTTCTTTGCTTCCTTCCTTTCTTCCTTCTTTGCTTCCTTCCTTTCTTCCTTCTTTGCTTCCTTCTTTGCTTCCTTCCTTTCTTCCTTCTTTGCTTCCTTCCTTTCTTCTTCTTTGCTTCCTTCCTTCCTTTCCTTTCTTCCTTCTTTCTTCCTTCCTTCCTTTCTTCCTTCTTTGCTTCCTTCCTTTCTTCTTCTTTGCTTCCTTCTTTCTTTTTCTTTGCTTCCTTCCTTTCTTCCTTCTTCTTCCTTCCTTTCTTCCTTCTTTGCTTCCTTCCTTCCTTCCTTCCTTCCTTTCTTCCTTCTTTGCTTCCTTCCTTCTTTCTTCTTCTTGCTTCCTTCCTTTTTCCTTCTTTGCTTCCTTCCTTTCTTTCTTCTTTGCTTCCTTCCTTTCTTCTTCTTTGCTTCCTTCCTTTCTTTCTTCTTTGCTTCCTTCCTTTCTTTCTTCTTTGCTTCCTTCCTTTCTTCTTCTTTGCTTCCTTCCTTCTTCCTTCTTTGCTTCCTTCCTTTCTTCTTCTTTGCTTCCTTCCTTTCTTTCTTCTTTGCTTCCTTCCTTCCTTCCTTCTTTGCTTCCTTTCTTTCTTTCTTCTTTGCTTCCTTCCTTTCTTTCTTCTTTGCTTCCTTCCTTTCTTTCTTCTTTGCTTCCTTCCTTTCCTTTCTTTCTTCTTTCTATTCCTTCCTTTCTTTTTCTTCTTGCTTCCTTCCTTTCTTTCTTCTTTGCTTCCTTCCTTTCTTCCTTCTTTGCTTCCTTCCTTTCTTTCTTCTTTGCTTCCTTCCTTTCTTTCTTCTTTGCTTCCTTCCTTCTTTCTTCTTCTTTGATTCCTTCCTTTCTTTCTTCTTTGCTTCCTTCCTTTCTTTCCTTCTTTGCTTCCTTCCTTTCTTCCTTCTTTGCTTCCTTTCTTTCTTCCTTCTTTGCTTCC
The DNA here is from genome assembly GCA_030674185.1 of Monoplex corrugatus. Lineage (NCBI taxonomy): Eukaryota > Metazoa > Mollusca > Gastropoda > Littorinimorpha > Ranellidae > Monoplex > Monoplex corrugatus. Next base: position 98,130,765 of record CM060312.1, on the reverse strand, counting down.
TTCTTTCTTCCTTCTTTGCTTCTTCCTTTCTTCCTTCTTTGCTTCCTTCCTTTCTTCCTTCTTTGCTTCCTTCCTTTCTTTCTTCTTCTTTGCTTCCTTCCTTTCTTCCTTCTTTGCTTCCTTTCTCTTTCTTCCTTCTTTGCTTCCTTCCTTTCTTTCTTCCTTCTTGCTTCCTTTCTTTCTTCCTTCTTTGCTTCCTTCTTTCTTCCTTCTTTGCTTCCTTCCTTTCTTTCTTCCTTCTTTGCTTCCTTCTTTCTTCCTTCTTTGCTTCCTTTCTTTCTTCCTTCTTTGCTTCCTTCCTTTCTTCCTTCTTTGCTCCTTCCTTTCTTTCTTCTTTGCTTCCTTCCTTTCTTTCTTTCTTCCTTCCTTTCTTTCTTCCTTCTTTGCTTCCTTCCTTTCTTTTCTTTCTTTCCTTCCTTCTTTGCTTCCTTCTTTCTTCCTTTCTTCTTCCTTCTTTGCTTCCTTCCTTTCTTTCCTTCTTTGCTTCCTTCCTTTCTTCCTTCTTTGCTTCCTTTCTTTCTTCCTTCTTTGCTTCCTTCCTTTCTTCCTTCTTTGCTTCCTTCCTTTCTTCCTTCTTTGCTTCCTTCCTTTCTTTCTTCTTTGCTTCCTTCCTTTCTTCTTCTTTCTTCTTCCTTCCTTTCTTCCTTCTTTGCTTCCTTCCCTTTCTTCCTTCTTCTTCCTTTCTTTCTTCCTTCTTTGCTTCCTTCCTTTCTTCTTCTTTCTTCTTCTTTTCTTCTCTTTGCTTCCTTCCTTTCTTCTTCTTTGCTTCCTTCCTTTCTCTTCCTTCTTTGCTTCCTTCCTTTCTTTTTCCTTCTTTGCTTCCTTCCTTCCTTTTCTTCTTCTTCTTCCTTTCTCTTCCTTCCTTTCTTTCTTCTTTGCTTCCTTCCTTTCTTCCTTCTTTGCTTCCTTCCTTCTTTGCTTCCTTTCTTTCTTCCTTCTTTGCTTCCTTCCTTCCTTTCTTTCTTCCTTCTTTGCTTCCTTCCTTCCTTTCTTCTTTGCTTCCTTCCTTTCTTCTTTGCTTCCTTCCTTTCTTCCTTCTTTGCTTCCTTCCTTCCTTCTTTGCTTCCTTCCTTCTCTTCTTTCTCTTTGCTTCCTTCTTTCTTCCTTCTTTGCTTCCTTCCTTTCTTTCTTCTTTGCTTCCTTCCTTCTTTCTTCTTTGCTTCCTTCCTTTCTTTTCTTTTCTTCTCTTCCTTCCTTCTTTGCTTCCTTCCTTCCTTTCTTCTTTGCTTCCTTCCTTTCTTCCTTCTTTGCTTCCTTCCTTTCTTCCTTCTTTGCTTCCTTCCTTTCCCTTCTTTGCTTCCTTCCTTCTCTTCCTTTCTTTTCTTCTGCTTCCTTCCTTTTTTTCTTCTTTGCTTCCTTCCTTTCTTTTTTTTCATTCTTTCTTCCTTCTTTTTCCTTCTTCCTTTTTTTTCTTTCGTCTTTCCTTTCCTTCCATTCTTTTCTCCACCTGTTTTTTTCATGATTGTTTTTATAACCGGAGCCCAAGAACAAACGCCAGTATAGCAGACTTCAACTTCGATC
>CM060312.1:98121744-98124244 GCA_030674185.1 Monoplex corrugatus | reverse complement strand
CCTTCAGGGCCATAGACTTATGGTCTGTTACCTCCTTCAGGGCCATGGACTTATGTCTGTTACCTCGGGTCCAATCCCAGACCAACAACATTTAACACCTGACATGTTCGCTACACTTCTGAATGTTTCCGCAATTCTAGTGGCGTCAACTTTGTATTTCACAGGTAATTTCTTGTCCCATTGACAGCCGACGCATAGGGTTTTGCGCAAGCTTTGGTATTTTGCCAGACATTTGTTAATAGATTTGGTTGAAGCGCATATGGAATTGCCCGAGTGTGATGGACCCCTGTTCAGCTAAGTCCAGACTAAGGAACAACCATTGTCTGGTGGAATTCTGTGTCGTTGGGGGTTTAGTCACTAAGCCAACAAAGTGATTATTATGTTGCTGTACAAAGATAAGCCAACAAAGTGATTGTGTTGCTGTACAAAGATAAGCCAACAAAGTGATTGTGTTGCTGTACAAAGGTAAGCCAACAAAGTGATTGTGTTGCTGTACAAAGGTAAGCCAACAAAGTGATTGTGTTGCTGTACAAAGGTAAGCCAACAAAGTGATTGTGTTGCTGTACAAAGGTAAGCCAACAAAGTGATTGTGTTGCTGTACAAAGGTAAGCCAACAAAGTGATTGTGTTGCTGTACAAAGGTAAGCCAACAAAGTGATTGTGTTGCTGTACAAAGATAAGCCAACAAAGTGATTGTGTTGCTGTACAAAGGTAAGCCAACAAAGTGATTGTGTTGCTGTACAAAGGTAAGCCAACAAAGTGATTGTGTTGCTGTAAATAGGTAAGCCAACAAAGTGATTGTGTTGCTGTACAAAGGTAACCCAACAAAGTGAGTGTGTTGCTGTACAAAGGCCATGTGACGATAGACTGTTTCATGTACGGCGATCCTATGGCCGCATTATGTGGGATTGTGGAAAACGTTTGTCCTTATCAAGGACCACAAGCCATCTCTAGGCTTGGCCAACAATTGGCACAAACTGCAGACGGATTAAGCAAAGTTCCCCATGTCTGTGTGTGTTCGGTGAACCTGGTTATTGACAATACATGATGTCCATATTATGCCCCCCCCCACACACATACACACACACACACACACACACATACATGCACACACACACACACACACACACACACACACACACACACACACACACACACACACACACACACACACACACACACACACACACACACACACACACAAAGTTCCCCTGTCCATGTGTGTTCAGTGAACCTGGTTATTGACAATACATGATGTCCATATTATGCCCCCTCCCACACACACACACACACACACACACACACACACTACATACACACACACACACACACACACACACATACACACACACACACACACACACACACACACACATACACACACACACACACACACACACACACACAAAGTTCCCCTGTCCATGTGTGTTCAGTGAACTTGGTTATTGACAATACATGATGTCCATATTATGACCCCCCCCCCACCCACACAAACACAAACACAAACGCTCCGAGCTTATCTGCAAACAGTAAGAACATTCTATTCTTCCTCTTTCCTTTCAGGAAAACAATGTCTATGGTTTCTCTACTGTGGCTAAAAATCTGTGTTTTTGTTTTTGTTTTTTGTGTTGTTGTTTTTTGCGTTAGGCGTGGAGTGGTGTGATGTGTTGTGCTCTATGGTCTATTGTGGTGTAGTGCGGTGTGGGGTGGTATTGTGTGGGTGTGATGTGGTATTGTGTGACGTGGTGTGGTGTGATGTGGCATTGCGTGGTGTGATGTGGTATTATGTGGTGTGATGTGGTATTGTGTGGTGTGATGTGGTATTGTGTGGTGTGATGTGGTATTGTGTGGTGTGATGTGGTATTGTGTGGTGTGATGTGGTATTGTGTGGTGTGATGTGGTATTGTGTGGTGTGATGTGGTAGTGTGTGGTGTGATGTGGTATTGTGTGGTGTGATGTGGTATTATGTGGTGTGATGTGGTATTGTGTGGTGTGATGTGGTATTGTGTGGTGTGCTGTGGTATGTGTGGTGTGATGTGGTATGTGTGGTGTGATGTGGTATCAGTGGCGTGATGTGGTATCAGTGGCGTGATGTGGTATCAGTGGCGTGATGTGGTATGTGTGGTGTGATGTGGTATGTGAGGTGTGATGTGGTATTATGTGGTGTGATGTGGTAGTGTGTGGTGTGATGTGGTATATGTGGTGTGATGTGGTATTATGTGGTGTGGTGTGGTATGTGTGGTGTGATGTGGTATTATGTGGCGTGATGTGGTATGTGCGGTGTGATGTGGTATCAGTGGCGTGATGTGGTATGTGTGGTGTGATGTGGTATGTGAGGTGTGATGTGGTATTATGTGGTGTGATGTGGTAGTGTGTGGTGTGATGTGGTATATGTGGTGTGATGTGGTATTATGTGGTGTGATGTGGTATTATGTGGTGTGGTGTGGTATGTGTGGTGTGATGTGGTATTATGTGGCGTGATGTGGTATTATGTGGTGTGA
>CM060312.1:98084931-98094144 GCA_030674185.1 Monoplex corrugatus | reverse complement strand
TTGTTATTGTTGTTTGTTACTAAAGAATAATATATGTGACCTCCCACCACGAAATCAGTCTTAACTCGCATTTTGAGATATACATATCACTGGAAAGTGTACATTCTGCTGATTATTTTGGTACTTGAATAAAGCTTGTACTAAAACAAATGTAGAAGTTATGTATGTTTAAAATCATTAAGTTGTATGACGGCCATTTTGAGAAAACGGCCTCTAAAGCTTTTGTGTGCTCTCCTATACATTTTCCTTAATCTTCTTTATTTGGTGGCTTTGACCCAGTTTGTTTCTAATTTTCGCTGTCATTATCTGGAAGGTGCACCAAAGAGCTTTCTATCAGTATATTACATGTGTGGGCACTGTTCAGGTTACGGTTCATAATAGGAGACAAAAATAGGTACTTTGGGTAGGAAATTGCATTCTTTCTGCTGCGATCAGTGCATGGTACTACCATTTTAAATTGATTAATAACATTTTTCAAGAAAATTTCTAGGGATAGATAGTCACAGAAATCAATTTTGAGAAAGTCAAACCCAGATAGACCCTAGTCCTTTCAGTCAGTTGTTCGACTGACTCCTGTCTTGCCTCTGATCCTCTGTCTAACCCCTCATGTCTTACCCTGTCTCCTCTTGTTTACTCCTGTCTTCCTGTCTTCCCCTGTCTTCCCTCCTGTCTCCCCCTCCTGTCTTCCCTGTCTTCCTGTCTTCCCCTCCTGTCTTCCCCCTGTCTTCCCCCTCCTGTCTTCCCTCCTGTCTTCCCCCTCCTGTCTTCCCCTGTCTTCCCCCTCCTGTCTTCCCCTCTGCTCTCCTGTCTTCCCCCTCCTGTCTTCCCCCTTCTGTCTTCCCCCTCCTGTCTTCCCCTCCTGTCTTCCCCTCTCCTGTCTTCCCCTCCTGTCTTCCCCCATCCCCTGTCTTCCCCTCCTGTCTTCCCCCTCTCCTGTCTTCCCCCTGTCTTCCTCTGTCTTCCTCCTGTCTTCCCCCTGTCTTCCCCTCCTGTCTTCCCCTCCTGTCTTCCCCTGTCTTCCCCTCTGTCTTCCCCCTGTCTTCCCCTGTCTTCCCCCTGTCTTCCCCCTGTCTTCCCCTCCTGTCTTCCCCTCCTGTCTTCCCCTTCCTGTCTTCCCCTGTCCCTCCTGTCTTCCCCTCCTGTCTTCCCCTCCTTGTCTTCCCCTCTCTGTCTTCCCCTGTCTTCCCCCCTTGTCTTCCCCCCTGTCTTCCCCCTCCTGTCTTCCCCCTCTGTCTTCCCCCTCCTTTGTCTTCCCCCTGTCTCCCCCCTCCCCCTGTCTTCCCTCTGTCTTCCCCCCCTGTCTTCCCCCTCCTGTCTTCCCCTCCTGTCTTCCCCTCCTGTCTTCCCCCTGTCTTCCCCCTCCTGTCTTCCCCCTCCTGTCTTCCCCCACTGTCTTCCCCCTCCTGTCTTCCCCTTCTGTCTTCCCCTCCTGTCTTCTCCTCCTGTCTTCCCCTCCTGTCTTCCCCTCTGTCTTCCCCCCTGTCTTCCCCTCCTGTCTTCCCCCTGTCTTCCCTCCTGTCTTCCCCTACTGTTTCCTTCCCCTCCTGTCTTCCCCCTCCTTGTCTTCCCCCTGTCTTTCCCCTCCTGTCTTCCCCTCCTGTCTTCCACCTCCTGTCTTCCCCCTGTCTTCCCCTCCTGTCTTCCCCCTCCTGTCTTCCCCTCCTGTCTTCCCCTGTCTTCCCCTCCTGTCTTCCCCCTGTCTTCACCTCCTGTCTTCCCCTACTGTCTTCCCCTCCTGTCTTCCCCCTCCTGTCTTCCCCTCCTGTCTTCCCTCCTTCTTCCCCTGTCTTCCCCCTCCTGTCTTCCCCTCCTGTCTTCCCCTCCTGTCTTCCCCCTCCTGTCTTCCCCCTCCGTCTTCCCCTCCTGTCTTCCTCTCCTGTCTTCCCCTCCTGTCTTCCCCCTCCTGTCTTCCCCTCCTGTCTTCCCCTCCTGTCTTCCCCCTCCTGTCTTCCCCCCGTCTTCCCCTTCCTGTCTTCCCCCTCCTGTCTTCCCCCTTCCGTTTTGTGTGTGCTTTGTGTCGTGGATTGTGGTGGTTGTTGGGTGAGTGTTATGGTGAATGAAGAGAACACACGCTTTGTTTGATTGTTGTATCAAGATCTGGCGCCTTATGTCATTTTTGTTATTGTTGTTTGTTACTAAAGAATAATATATGTGACCTCCCACCACGAAATCAGTCTTAACTCGCATTTTGAGATATACATATCACTGGAAAGTGTACATTCTGCTGATTATTTTGGTACTTGAATAAAGCTTGTACTAAAACAAATGTAGAAGTTATGTATGTTTAAAATCATTAAGTTGTATGACGGCCATTTTGAGAAAACGGCCTCTAAAGCTTTTGTGTGCTCTCCTATACATTTTCCTTAAACTTCTTTATTTGGTGGCTTTGACCCAGTTTGTTTCTAATTTTCGCTGTCATTATCTGGAAGGTGCACCAAAGAGCTTTCTATCAGTATATTACATGTGCGGGCACTGTTCAGGTTACGGTTCATAATAGGAGACAAAAATAGGTACTTTGGGTAGGAAATTGCGTTCTTTCTGCTGCGATCAGTGCATGGTACTACCATTTTAAATTGATTAATAATATTTTTTCAAGAAAAAATTTTCTATGGGGGATAGATTATAGTCTACAGAAATCAATTTTGAGAAAAAGTCAAAACACCCCAGATAGACCCTTAGTCACCTTTTCAGCTCCTAGTGCTGTTCGACTGACTGCGAGTTAAGACTGATTTCGTGGTGGGAGGACACATATTAAAAATAAAATGTTAAAAAATGCTCACAAACTTCTTGTTCTTACATTTGTGTCAACATTCATATGCTCCGACTTCCCGATTTGTATTCTGTTTCCATTGTTGCAACACTTGTATGTAACAATAGACATGCGCTTCATTTTACACCTTGCAGCGTTATGACCTGTGTTATGACCCATAATGAGGCCACTTACTGTGTTAAATCATCAACACTGGTGTTCCTCATAAATATCTATCGTTTCACTACTATTTCCAAATTTTCGTTATTCCCTTTTTTTTACCATAAGCGTAAATATGACAAACTGTATTGGTGTCTTAACAATACAAAACACATGCGGTTTTAACAGCTGTGTTGTTTCAGTTGTTCAGTACCATGGTTATCAATTCTGTAGCGAGAGACGCGCTTAAGTTGAATACGTGTTATATTCTGACAATATTTAAGTAATGGCAATTACAGAATGTCTTGAGCCTCTTGTTCCTGCTGTTTGTACATGGAGGTTTGATGAAACAAAGAAACAGGCAAGTGCGTGCTTGTTCCTCGTTTCTTGGACCTGAGCCACACTGCCACTTTGTTGTGCACTGTGCTCTGAATTTTGATCTGCACATTTTGGACTTGCGCCACTGACCAAGCGTGACCAGAAAGGCGTTTCCGTTGTAGCCACACCGTTTAGTTCTCCGTCTCTTGACATTAAACTATGGTCCACCAAGACTGTGAGGCAAAACCCAGTGGCCATTATTGTGACCACATAGCATAGTTTGGAGAATTTGAATCTCGAGTCTCTGTCTCTGTCTCTGTCTCTCAAACAGACACTGTTCACACGATGGTCAAGTGGTAAGAACACTGGACCTCCAAATGGAAGATCTGAATTGGAATCCGCTTGGACACCCCCAGCTGGGTAAAAGGCCGAGATTTTTCCATCTGTTGGGTCAGTATAATTAAGTGCTAAATCCCTTCTGCTATGTACATGTATACGCTAGCAGAACATCAAATGTGCACGTTAACGATCCTGTGGCGATGTCAGTGCTCGGCAGTTGATAGAAACAGGGAAGCAGACAGCAGGCACGCCCACTGACGACCACATGTGCACGTTAACGATCCTGTGGCGATGTCAGTGCTCGGCAGTTGATAGAAACAGGGAAGCAGACAACAGGCACACCCACTGACGACCACATGTGCACGTTAACGATCCTGTGGCGATGTCAGTGCCCGGCGGTTGATAGAAACAGGGAAGCAGACAGCAGGCACGCCCACTGACGACCACATGTGCACGTTAATGATCCTGTGGCGATGTCAGTGCCCGGCGGTTGATAGAAAAAGGGAAGCAGACAGCAGGCACACCCACTGACGACCACATGTGCAGACAGTGTAGCGACATAACGCATGCACAGTGCAGGTCACATTACGGAACTAACACACACACACACACACACACACACACACACACACACACACACACACACACACACACACACACACGTTCGCTCGCGTACGCGCTCACACTTACGCCCGCTCGCGCTTGCGCACACATATACGCCCGCTCATGCCAGCACGCACGCACGCACACACACACATAGACATGTACACACACGCGCGTGCTTGCTCACACACACACACACACACACACACACACACACACACACACACACACACACACACACACACACACACACACACACAGAGGAAACTTTGGTTGTTTGTGATGATACCAAAGACTGGAGCCACTTCAGCATGTCTGACCTGATGACCTGCCCCTGTCTCCATTGTCCGGTGATAACACCATGGGACTGTACTGTTGGATTATGATAATGATGATGATGGTGATGATGGTGGTGGTAGTGATGACGGTGATGGTGGTGATGATAGTGATGGTGGTGATGGTGGTGATGGTGATGACGGTGGTGGTGGTGATGGTGGTGATGGTGGTGATGATGGTGATGATGGTGGTGATGATGATGATGGTGGTGATGGTGGTGATGGTGGTGGTGGTGGTGATGATGATGATGATGATAGTGGTGATGATGATGATGACTGTAGTGTTTGATAATGGTGATTGTATGACGACAACAACAACAACAATGATGATGGTGACGACGACGACGACGATGATGATGATGATGATGATGATGACGACGACGACAATGACGACAATGACGATGATGACGACGATGATGATGATGATGATGATGATAACGATGACGAGGATGATGATGACGATGACGAGGATGATGATGACCCTGTCAGCTGTAAAGGACTGTCTGACTTGCCAGTTCCCAACTGTAACTTTTGACGGGTGCAATGGCCAAGTGGATAAGGCCTTGGATATCCAATGGAAAGGTGTGGGTTCCATTCTGCCTGACTGTCTTCTGCCTGCTGGCTTTCTGTTTCCATTCTGCCTGACTATCTTCTGCCTGCTGGCTTTCTGTTTCCATTCTGCTTGTCTATCTTCTGCCTGTTGGCTTTCTGTTTCCATTCTGCCTGACTATCTTCTGCCTGGTGGCTTTCTGTTTCCATTCTGCCTGACTATCTTCTGCCTGGTGGCTTTCTGTTTCCATTCTGCCTGACTATCTTCTGCCTGTTGGCTTTCTGTTTCCATTCTGCCTGACTATCTTCTGCCTGCTTGCATTCTGTTTCCATTCTGCCTGACTATCTTCTGCCTGGTGGCTTTCTGTTTCCATTCTGCCTGACTATCTTCTGCCTGCTGGCTTTCTGTTTCCATTCTGCCTGACTATCTTCTGCCTGCTGGCTTCCTGTTTCCATTCTGCCTGACTATCTTCTGCCTGCTAGCTTTCTGTTTCCATTCTGCCTGACTATCTTCTGCCTGGTGGCTTTCTGTTTCCATTCTGCCTATCTTCTGCCTGCTGGCTTTCTGTTTCCATTCTGCCTGACTATCTTCTGCCTGGTGGCTTTCTGTTTCCATTCTGCCTGACTATCTTCTGCCTGCTGGCTTTCTGTTTTTCTTGGTCAGCAAGTGTGTTGATCTGCTAGGACCTGTACATCTTTCGTGTGTGTGTGTGTGTGTGTGTGTGTGTGTGTGTGTTCTGTGTCTGTGTGTGTGTGTGTCTGTGTGTGTGTGTGTCTGTGTGTGTGTGTGTGTCTGTTGTGTGTATGTGTCTGTGTGTGTGTGTTTCTGTGTGTCCATAACATCACATATGCACGTTAAAGATCATGTATGCCATGTCAGTGTCCTGAAGTTGATGGAAACATGACAACAACCAACATGTACGTCCTGAAGCTGATGGCAACATGACGACAACCAGCATGTACATGTACGTCCTGAAGCTGATGGAAACATGACAACAACCAGCATGTACGTCCTGAAGCTGATGGCAACATGACAACAACCAGCATGTACGTCTTGAAGCTGATGGCAACATGACAACAACCAGTATGTACGTCTTGAAGCTGATGGCAACATGACAACAACCAGCATGTACGTCCTGAAGCTGATGGAAACATGACGACAACCAGCATGTACGTCCTGAAGCTGATGGCAACATGACGACAACCAGTATGTACGTCTTGAAGCTGATGGAAAACATGACAACAACCAGCATGTACGTCCTGAAGCTGATGGCAACATGACAACAACCAGCATATACGTCTTGAAGCTGATGGAAACATGACGACAACCAGTATATACGTCTTGAAGCTGATGGAAACATGACAACAACCAGTATATACGTCATGAAGCTGATGGAAACATGACAACAACCAGTATGTACGTCTTGAAGCTGATAGCAACATGACGACAACCAGTATATACGTCCTGAAGCTGATGGAAACATGACAACAACCAGCATGTACGTCCTGAAGCTGATGGCAACATGACGACAACCAGTATATACGTCTTGAAGCTGATGGCAACATGACGACAACCAGCATGTACGTCCTGAAGCTGATGGCAACATGACAACAACCAGCATGTACGTCCTGAAGCTGATGGCAACATGACGACAACCAGCATGTACATCCTGAAGCTGATGGAAACATGACGACAACCAGCATGTACGTCCTAAAGCTGATGGAAACATGACGACAACCAGCATGTACGTTTATGGAAGATGGAGTGTGCACACTATACAGCAACATACGGCCTGCACAGTGTGGGTAACAACGTGCCTACAGCTATCTGACAACAATGCCGATGGTGAAAGAATTGAATGATCACAAGAGAACCAGTGTAAATGTAAATGTCTCCTTTATCACCCAGTCCAAGACATGAAGTCAGTGAGGAATGTTCACAGTTGTCCTGTAGACAACGCCTTGTTGTGACAGATAATTATTACTGGTGTCCTGTAGACAACACCTTGTTGTGCCAGATAATTATGACTGGTGTCCTGCAGACAACGCCTTGTTGTGACAGATAATTATTACTGGTGTCCTGTAGACAACGCCTTGTTGTGCCAGATAATTATGACTGGTGTCCTGTAGACAACGCCTTGTTGTGACAGATAATTAATACTGGTGTCCTGTAGACAACACCTTTTTGTGCCAGATAATTATGACGGGTTTCCTGTAGACAACGCCTTGTTGTGCCAGATAATTATGACTGGTGTCCTGTAGACAACGCCTTGTTGTGCCAGATAATTATGACTGGTGTCCTGTAGACAACGCCTTGTTGTGCCAGATAATTATTACTGATGTCCTGTAGACAACGCCTTGTTGTGCCAGATAATTATGACTGGTGTCCTGTAGACAACGCCTTGTTGTGCCAGATAATTATGACTGGTTCCTGTAGACAACGCCTTGTTGTGCCAGATAATTATTACTGGTGTCCTGTAGACAACGCCTTGTTTGCCAGATAATTATGACTGGTGTCCTGTAGACAACGCCTTGCTGTGCCAGATAATTATTACTGGTGTCCTGTAGACAACGCCTTGTTGTGCCAGATAATTATGACTGGTGTCCTGTAGACAACGCCTTGTTGTGCCAGATGATTATTACTGGTGTCCTGTAGACAACGCCTTGCTGTGCCAGATAATTATTACTGGTGTCCTGTAGACAACGCCTTGTTGTGCCAGATAATTATGACTGGTGTCCTGTAGACAACGCCTTGTTGTGACAGATGATTATTACTGGTGTCCTGTAGACAACGCCTTGTTGTGACAGATAATTATGACTGGTGTCCTATCACAGATGTCCTTGCATCACCATCAGCACATTGTCATTCCCAGACTGGAAAGGATCTTTCTACAATGTTTGGGTTTCTGTATTCATTTAAGACAGATAAGAGACGATAATTCAACAACTATGAATTCGCTATGTGTACCGCTCATACAGGCTTCAAGTACAGAAAGTTCTCTTCATTTTGGCCTTATGCAAACGCAGAAACAGAATCATTTCTATGACCATCATATAGTATCAAGCAGATTGTCAAAGATGCTACTGTGTGACACAAGAATGAACAAAAAGTGACGAACAAACTTCTCCTGGATTATACATGCCGTTCCCCATCCCCCCACTGCTGTGTCCCAAGCTGTGGTATTGTTTGGTCACTTGTGGTGTTGTGTGGTCACCTGTGGTATTGTTTGGTCACCTGTGGTATTGTTTGGTCACTTGTGGTATTGTTTGGTCACTTGTGGTATTGTTTGGTCACCTGTGGTATTGTGTGGTCACTTGTGGTATTGTTTGGTCACTTGTGGTGTTGTTTGGTCACTTGTGGTATTGTTTGGTCACTTGTGGTATTGTTTGGTCACTTGTGGTATTGTTTGGTCACTTGTGGTATTGTTTGGTCACTTGTGGTGTTGTTTGGTCACTTGTGGTATTGTGTGGTCACTTGTGGTGTTGTTTGGTCACCTGTGGTATTGTGTGGTCACCTGTGGTGTTGTTTGGTCACTTGTGGTATTGTTTGGTCACTTGTGGTGTTGTTTGGTCACCTGTGGTATTGTTTGGTCACCTGTGGTATTGTGTGGTCACTTGTGGTATTGTTTGGTAACCTGTGGTATTGTGTGGTCACTTGTGGTATTGTTTGGTCACCTGTGGTATTGTTTGGTCACCTGTGGTATTGTGTGGTCACTTGTGGTATTGTTTGGTCACCTGTGGTATTGTGTGGTCACTTGTGGTATTGTTTGTTCACCTGTGGTATTGTTTGGTCACCTGTGGTATTGTGTGGTCACTTGTGGTATTGTGTGGTCACTTGTGGTATTGTGTGGTCACTTGTGGTGTTGTTTGGTCACTTGTGGTGTTGTTTGGTTACTTGTGGTATTGTGTGGTCACTTGTGGTGTTGTTTGGTCACTTGTGGTATTGTTTGCTCACTTGTGGTGTTGTGTGGTCACTTGTGGTGTTGTTTGGTCACTTGTGGTATTGTTTGGTCACTTGTGGTGTTGTTTGGTCACTTGTGGTGTTGTTTGGTCACTTGTGGTATTGTTTGGTCACTTGTGGTGTTGTGTGGTCACTTGTGGTATTGTTTGGTCACTTGTGGTGTTGTGTGGTCACTTGTGGTATTGTTTGGTCACTTGTGG
>CM060312.1:98072431-98077431 GCA_030674185.1 Monoplex corrugatus | reverse complement strand
TTTGCTGCCCATTTGACTGTTTGTGGTGGATATCAACATCATACAGGTGTATGCATCAACATCCACAAGTACTCAGGAAGACATCAGCAACTTCTACGAAGTATTAGAGACGGCCAAGGCCCAATGTAAATCACAAGAAGTTACCATAATACTGGGAGATTTTAATGCTAAAGTGGGACAGGATAAGGTGAAGGATATAGTTGGACCTCATGGCCTTGGTACACAAAATGAAAGGGAAGGGAAACTTGTAGAACGGGCACAGATGAATGAGTTCATAGTAGGAAACACCTGGTTTAACAGCCTGATAGAAGAAAATGGACTTGTGTGAGTCCAGGAGATAATACCAAAAATCAGATTGACTGCATCCTAATAAATAAAAAAAATTAGAAATTCTTTACTGTCAGCAAAAACACTACCAGGCGCAGACTGCAACAGTGACCACAATCCTGTAGTGGGAAGATTTAGGTTGAAATTACGGAAAAGAAACAGACGAAAAGCAACATCAAACCAGGTCTTGGACTCTTAAAGACAGATGAAGTGATACGTCAAAAATTTAATAAAGATGTTCAAAGCAAATTCAGTGCTCTGGAAAACGTTGGTGACTGTGAGGAACAATGGACAAAGTTGCGAAATTCGATAAATGAAGCTTGTAAAGAAATCCCTGAAGTAGACAGAAAAGCAAAAAAGAACTGGATGACAAAAGAAATGTTAGGCTTGATGGAGGAACGGAGGAAGGCAAAGAAAAACGAGGAGATATACAGGAAGATAAACAAAGAGATCAGGTATAGGTGCAATGAAGCTAAGGAAGCTTGGCTGAAGACAAAATGCAAAGAAATAGAAGACCAACCCAAAACGGATCCTCAGGATATGTACAGACGAATTGAAGAAATTGTCCACAGGAAAAATACATGCACATCAACTGGTTGCTTGAAATCGAAAGATGGCACGCTTATCATGGAAAAAGACAAAATATCAGACAGATGGGGAGAGTACATTAAAGACCTTTATGAATATGACAGAAACGCAGAACACATAATAAGAAAGAACTTTGAAGGACCAACCATAATAAAGATGAAATTAGAGCAGCATTGAAAAAGATGAAACCAGGAAAAGCCCCAGGACCAGACATTACCCCAGAGATGATTGAAGCCCTGGAGGAATTCTGTCACAATTCTTAAAGAGATTATTATAGTGGCTTGTTCCTCTTGTTTACTTTTCTCCATCATTACCGGTACACCCTTTCTGGTTCATTAAATATGTGTTTATTCATGAACTTCTTGCCCCCTCACCCTTTGTTTGTTTGTTTGTTTATTTTTAACTACGCAATTAACTTGAAGCATGCAGAGAGTGCTGCAACATCATGTCGGTCTGTCTGGATCTTTCATTTGAAGACCAATTTGTTCACCAACTTCTTGCACATTTAGTTGTTTTTTTCTTTACTAGGCACTGAAGTCAGAGTAGGGTGAATGTGTACAACATCATTTTGTCTGCGCAGTGTTTGTGTTTCATTCATCTGTATTTGTTCACGCGGAGTTCTTGCACATTTCTTTTTTCACTTTACTACACACTTGACTAGGATGTGAATGCAGATTGTGCAGCATCATGTTGTTAACACAATGTGACCACAATCAGAACAACATGTGTACAGTGTTGGAACCATCATGGAGTTTGGTGTGTGCAGTCTGTTCCACGGATTTTATATCTGCTGGCAGATTTGGATAATTCCCCCTTAACGAACGACACACTCCAAAATAATAAGGTGTTCACAGCACTCGGATAACTCCATACGCACTCTGTCCACATCTGTCAATAATTATCTGTCTGTAATTATCTGACCACCCACATCTGTCAGTAATTATCTGACCACCCACATCTGTCAGTAATTATCTGGTCACCCACATCTGTCTATAATTATCTGACCACCCACATCTGTCAGTAATTATCTGACCACCCACATATGTCAGTAATTATCTGGCCACATACATCTGTCAGTAATTATCTGGCCACCCACATCTGTCAGTAATTATCTGGCCACATACATCTGTCAGTAATTATCTGGTCACCCACATCTGTCAGTAATTATCTGGCCACATACATCTGTCAGTAATTATCTGGTCACCCACATCTGCCAGTAATTATCTGGTCACCCACATCTGTCAGTAATTATCTGGCCACTCACATCTGTCAGTAATTATCTGGTCACCCACATCTGTCAGTAATTATCTGGTCACCCACATCTGTCAGTAATTATCTGGCCACTCACATCTGTCAGTAATTATCTGGTCACCCACATCTGTCAGTAATTATCTGGCCACATACATCTGTCAGTAATTATCTGGCCACCCACATCTGTCAGTAATTATCAGGTCACCCACATCTGTCTGTAATTATCTGGCCACCCACATCTGTCAGTAATTATCAGGTCACCCATATCTGTCTGTAATTATCTGGCCACCCACATCTGTCAGTAATTATCTGGCCACCCACATCTGTCAGTAATTATCTGGCCACCCACATCTGTCAGTAATTATCTGGCCACCCACATCTGTCAGTAATTATCTGGCCACCCACATCTGTCAGTAATCATCTGGCCACCCACATCTGTCAGTAATTATCAGGTCACCCACATCTGTCAGTAATTATCTGGCCACCCACATCTGTCAGTAATTATCTGGTCACCCACATCTGTCAGTAATTATCTGGTCACCCACATCTGTCAGTAATTATCTGGTCACCCACATCTGTCAGTAATTATCTGGTCACCCACATCTGTCAGTAATTATCTGGCCACCCACATCTGTCAGTAATTATCTGGCCACATACATCTGTCAGTAATTATCTGGCCACCCACATCTGTCAGTAATTATCAGGTCACCCACATCTGTCTGTAATTATCTGGCCACCCACATCTGTCAGTAATTATCAGGTCACCCACATCTGTCTGTAATTATCTGGCCACCCACATCTGTCAGTAATTATCTGGCCACCCACATCTGTCAGTAATTATCAGGCCACCCACATCTGTCAGTAATTATCAGGTCACCCACATCTGTCTGTAATTATCTGGCCACCCACATCTGTCCGTAATTAATCTGGCCATATACATCTGTCAGTAATTATCTGGCCACCCACATGTGTCAGTAATTATCTGGCCACATACATCTGTCAATAATTATCCGGCGCATTCCCTGAGCCTACGTGAAACTTTATGCACGCCCCTCTCTCCCTTTTTCTGCTTTGGGGGGGGGGGGGGGTTACTGTGCGGCGTCGGAGTATGGAATATGACTCTATAGACAGTGGTGGGGAATTGGTGCTTTGAATGCCATCCGCTTTCTTTGGGCGTTTCTTGTTAATTGAAATGGGAAAGGGGGGGGGGGGATGGTGGAAATTTGACTTATGAAAAACTGGACTGATACCGCCGGAATGATGGAAACATTAAGACAGACAGCTAACAGACCGGTGTTTACTGTTCTGCACTGGATCTGAACACGACATATCAAATCTTGAATCCACTGCTATATCGGCAGACCCAAGCAGTCGGCGACAGCCATCATAAACATGGTGCAGATGGGTAACTAACCATTCGGCCATTGACAAACTCGAAAACACAAGTTGACCAGGACGGTCAAGCCATTCTGATCATTTGTCTTCCTGGACAAACAATTCTTATAGAAAATCCAGATTTTGCGGAGTAATTCTCACGGTCAGTGTGACGGTGCGTACATCAACAATGGTAGACTGTCCCAACAGTGATAATCAGACTTTAGATATTATCAGAAGTTGCTGAGAAAGAGTTGTTCACACACCTTTATAAAAAAAAAAGTGCTCATTTAAGGCCAATTTTGTGGTCTTTGTGACCTTGACCTCAATACCATGACCTCTAAATTACGCACACGGAAGTAATTGATAGTCGATATGTTGGATCCAAATTTGATAAAGATCCATCTGGCGTGGGGTAGAGCGTGTGTGTACGGAGTGGGAGTGGGGGAGTGGAGAAAGATTCAGTTTTTGATTACCGTACTTACTGTGATGGGATACTTCTATAATGATATTGTTTTTGATTACCGTACTTACTGTGATGGGATACTTCTATAATGATATTGTTTTTGATTACCGTACTTACTGTGATGGTATACTTCTATAATGATATTGTTTTTGATTACCGTACTTACTGTGATGGGATACTTCTATAATGATATTGTTTTTGATTACCGTACTTACTGTGATGGTATACTTCTATAATGATATTGTTTTTGATTACCGTACTTACTGTGATGGTATACTTCTATAATGATATTGTTTTTGATTACCGTACTTACTGTGATGGGATACTTCTATAATGATATTGTTTTTGATTACTGTACTTACTGTGATGGGATACTTCTATAATGATATTGTTTTTGATTACCGTACTTACTGTGATGGGATACTTCTATAATGATATTGTTTTTGATTACCGTACTTACTGTGATGGGATACTTCTATAATAATATTGTTTTTGATTACTGTGATGGGATACTTCTATAATGATATTGTTTTTGATTACTGTACTTACTGTGATGGGATACTTCTATAATGATATTGTTTTTGATTACCGTACTTACTGTGATGGGATACTTCTATAATGATATTGTTTTTGATTACCGTACTTACTGTGATGGGATACTTCTATAATGATATTGTTTTTGATTACCGTACTTACTGTGATGGGATACTTCTATAATGATATTGTTTTTGATTACCGTACTTACTGTGATGGGATACTTCTATAATGATATTGTTTTTGATTACCGTCCTTACTGTGATGGGATACTTCTATAATATATTGTCTTTACACATACATGATCTCCTCTCTCTCTCTCTCTCTCTCTCTCTCTCTCTCTCTCTCTCTCTCTTTCTCTTTCTCCCTCTCTCTCGCGCGTGCGTGTGTCTGTGTGTCTATGTGAGACTGTGTTTGCGCGTGTGTATTTAAGTTTGTGCATGTTGTGTGTGTGTGTGTG
>CM060312.1:98034931-98069931 GCA_030674185.1 Monoplex corrugatus | reverse complement strand
TCCATCAACACAGGTCATTATCATCCATCAACACAGGTCATTATCATCCATCAACACATGTCATTATCATCCATCAACACAGGTCATTATCATCCATCAACACAGGTCATTATCATCCATCAACACAGGTCATTATCATCCATCAACACAGGTCATTATCGTACAAACATACTTTACTTCACACATCATGGGGCGTGAAAAACTGTCCGCAAGGACTGATTAAGATTAGGGCATGGTCAAAACGTTAAGTACACACACACACACACACAACACACACACACACACACACACACACAAACACACACACACAAACACACACACACACACACACACACAACAAGACACAGAAACTGCAAGGTATCAGACTTTTTGCTAACATCAAACATGATTTTAAAAACAATACAAGGAACACAGAAGACGGCAGACATTTTTAGACAGCTCTTACATAAAATCAGTTTACCTATTTCTTCCCTACCCAACTTTTTCAGTAAAAATACGGATACAAAAAATTTTGGAACCTGCAAATAAGTATCAACTTAGTCTTGAAAAATGTCATCTTTTTCCGACAATTTTATTTCCATATTTACACACAATTAATTACAAGCTTTTTTTTCTCAAATATTTTTTCGCTTTTTGTTTCGTCTCCGCCTTTTTTTTTTTTTTTTTTTTTTTTTTTTTAATGTTAACTTGTCTGTTTTGAAAGGTTTCCAAGCTGATTGCTGGCCAATTTCTGTTTTGCTAACATCAGAAATGTTCCCCTAAAACTGAACTGTAACTTGCTGAAGGGCACAGTTCTCTCTTTGTTTTTTCTTTTTTCTTTTTTTTTTTAGCTCTGTATGCTCCTGAGCCGTTGAGTATTGTGAGATGCTGACATTGTTATCAACGTCCATCTAGCGGCCAGTCTCTCTACACACATATTTAGCTATGGTGCTTATGCCTGATCTTTCTGGATCTTGTCATCTACCATGTGGTATCCGTGAATCAGCGACATAAGATTTTGTACCTTTTGAGAGCAGAGACGTTATACACTACAGTCAGTAATTTGTCAAAACCAAACACACACAAACACACACACGCACACGCACACACACACACACATGCACACACACACACACATGCACACACACACACACACACAAACACACACATATGCACACACACATATGCACACACGCACATTTAATTTTCGCATATCTGATTTACATTCACTAAATTTTCAAAAGCATCGCGCGCACACACACACACACACACACACACACACACACACACACACACACAACACACACACACCACATATACACATGAGTGCATGCACACACACACACACACACACACACACACACACACACACACACACACACACACACACACACATCAAGTTTTATACATAAGTGATTTCCATTTGTAAACCTGTCAAAACCATCACATACAAAACCAACAAACCATTTAAAATGCAAGACAGGTCAAGCCTGACAAATAAGGGGAAAACATGTGCTGGGAACAATGAAATAAAATCACACAAAAAGCCCACGATCACAAATGTTTCAACAACAACAACATCAACAACAAAAACGACAATAACAACAAAAACGACAATAACAACAACAACAACAACAACAAAAACGACAACAACAACGACAATAACAACATTCATAACAGTCCTCCCCACACTCAGGCCATCACGTGGAATTCGGAACACCCAAGCAACAGTTGAAGCACGTTGTACAACTTGTTCAAATGACAGACATTCATTGCACCATACAGTCCACACGTGTTCTGTTCACGTCTGTCAGCAGTGATGCGAAGAGACTTCTCTAGTCTGTGTGACTATTGCTGTACATGCCAAAGATGTGGACATGAAGGGGGTGACGTGACAGGTCCTGTGACTATTGCTGTACATGCCAAAGATGTGGACATGAAGGGGGTGACGTGACAGGTCCTGTGACTATTGCTGTACATGCCAAAGATGTGGACATGAAGGGGCAGACGTGACAGGTCCAGTTAAAGGTTAGAGTCATTTTGTAATCCTGGTGTTGTGTGAGAACAAGATGGCAGAGACCTCGACATATTTTTTGTTTCCTCAGCTTGTTTTTGTTTGGTTTGTGACTTGTATGGCCAGCATTGTCCCATAATTTGTGTCTTGTATGGCCAGCATTGTCCCATAATTTGTGTCTTGTATGGCCAGCATTGTCCCATAATCTGTGTCTTGTATGGCCAGCATTGTCCCATAATTTGTGTCATGTATGGCCAGCATTGTCCCATAATCTGTGTCTTGTATGGCCAGCATTGTCCCATAATTTGTGTCTTGTATGGTCAGCATTGTCCCATAATCTGTGTCTTGTATGGCCAGCATTGTCCCATAATCTGTGTCTTGTATGGCCAGCATTGTCCCATAATTTGTGTCTTGTATGGCCAGCATTGTCCCATAATTTGTGTCTTGTATGGCCAGCATTGTCCCATAATTTGTGTCTTGTATGGCCAGCATTGTCCCATAATCTGTGTCTTGTATGGCCAGCATTGTCCCATAATTTGTGTCTTGTATGACCAGCATTGTCCCATAATTTGTGTCTTGTATGGCCAGCACTGTCCCATAATTTGTGTCTTGTATGGCCAGCATTGTCCCATAATTTGTGTCTTGTATGGCCAGCACTGTCCCATAATTTGTGTCTTGTATGGCCAGCATTGTCCCATAATTTGTCTTGTATGGCCAGCATTGTCCCATAATTTGTGTCTTGTATGGTCAGCATTGTCCCATAATTTGTGTCTTGTATGGCCAGCATTGTCCCATAATCTGTGTCTTGTATGGCCAGCATTGTCCCATAATCTGTGTCTTGTATGGCCAGCACTGTCCCATAATTTGTCTTGTATGGCCAGCACTGTCCCATAATTTGTGTCTTGTATGGCCAGCATTGTCCCATAATTTGTGTCTTGTATGGCCAGCATTGTCCCATAATTTGTGTCATGTATGGCCAGCATTGTCCCATAATCTGTGTCTTGTATGGCCAGCATTGTCCCATAATTTGTGTCTTGTATGGCCAGCATTGTCCCATAATCTGTGTCTTGTATGGCCAGCATTGTCCCATAATCTGTGTCTTGTATGGCCAGCATTGTCCCATAATTTGTGTCTTGTATGGCCAGCATTGTCCCATAATTTGTGTCTTGTATGGCCAGCATTGTCCCATAATCTGTGTCTTGTATGGCCAGCATTGTCCCATAATCTGTGTCTTGTATGGCCAGCACTGTCCCATAATTTGTGTCTTGTATGGTCAGCATTGTCCCATAATTTGTGTCTTGTATGGCCAGCATTGTCCCATAATTTGTGTCTTGTATGGCCGGCATTGTCCCATAATTTGTGTCATGTATGGCCAGCACTGTCCATAATTTGTGTCTTGTATGGCCAGCACTGTCCCATAATTTGTGTCTTGTATGGCCAGCACTGTCCCATAATTTGTGTCTTGTATGGCCAGCACTGTCCCATAATTTGTGTCTTGTAT
Source organism: Monoplex corrugatus (assembly GCA_030674185.1). Taxonomy (NCBI): domain Eukaryota; kingdom Metazoa; phylum Mollusca; class Gastropoda; order Littorinimorpha; family Ranellidae; genus Monoplex; species Monoplex corrugatus. Next base: position 98,066,437 of record CM060312.1, on the reverse strand, counting down.
GGCCAGCATTGTCCCATAATTTGTGTCTTGTATGGCCAGCACTGTCCCATAATTTGTGTCTTGTATGGCCAGCATTGTCCCATAATTTGTGTCTTGTATGGCCAGCATTGTCCCATAATTTGTGTCTTGTATGGCCAGCACTGTCCCATAATTTGTGTCTTGTATGGCCAGCATTGTCCATAATTTGTGTCTTGTATGGCCAGCATTGTCCCATAATCTGTGACTTGTATGGCCAGCATTGTCCCATAATTTGTGTCTTGTATGGCCAGCACTGTCCCATAATTTGTGTCTTGTATGGCCAGCATTGTCCCATAATTTGTGTCTGTATGGCCAGCATTGTCCCATAATTTGTGTCTTGTATGGCCAGCACTGTCCCATAATCTGTGTCTTGTATGGCCAGCACTGTCCCATAATTTGTGTCTTGTATGGCCAGCACTGTCCCATAATCTGTGTCTTGTATGGCCAGCATTGTCCCATAATTTGTGTCTTGTATGGCCAGCATTGTCCATAATTTGTCTTGTATGGCCAGCATTGTCCCATAATTTGTGTCTTGTATGGCCAGCATTGTCCCATAATTTGTGTCTTGTATGGCCAGCATTGTCCCATAACCCTACGTTCATTGGGAAGTGATGTGGTAGAGATCTCAACTGTGCTAAGGGTCAGCATTATGAGGGTAGAAACCATCTCCTGTCTATCACATTTGACTCCACACCCTTCCCCACCCCTCCTCCACAGCCCTGAAAAGGATCAGGTGTCCGTTCAGTGGTCAGGTGTCCATACAGCTGGTCAGGTGTCCATCACAGCGGTCAGGTGTCCATTCACACTGTCAGGGTCCATTACAGCCGGTCAGGTGTCCATTCACAGCTGGTCAGGTGCCATTCACAGCTGGTCAGGTGTCCATTCACAGCTGGTCAGGTGTCCATTCACAGCTGGTCAGGTGTCCATTCACAGCTGGTCAGGTGTCCATTCACAGCTGGTCAGGTGTCCATTCACAGCTGGTCAGGTGTCCATTCACAGCTGCATGGTCTGGATCACGCACAGCACAAGTTTGTTTCCCCAAATTCTGCTTCCATCAGAAGTGAGACTGACAGGAGAGAGCTACAGGTCTGTGCCCGTCTGCTTTGGTTTCTTCACCTACAATTGCAGGTTGTGATCAATGGTTTTGATCAATCTGGGTTTTTAACAACACTGAGATGCAGGCTCAAGCTGAGATTCCTATGTGTTGTAAATAAACACACACACACACACACACACACACACCACACACAACAAACCAACAAAAAGCAACCCGAAAAATCCAAACCACATAACCACGCATACACACACACACAAATACACACACAACCCCTAAAAAACAAAGGAACACACACAACACAACAACAGAACCGACATAAACGTAAGAAGACTTAATTCAATAAAAGTAACTCATATCATGTATCTGTTTGTGTCTGTTTCATCATTTCTTTTCACGAAGTGTGGTGGTGTGTGTGTGTAGTGTTCTGTTTCTTTGTATGTTTTGTTGTTCTGTTTATGTTTGCTTAAAGTAGTATGTCATTCACTTTCAGGTACAATTTTTGTTTCTACTATGGAAGCAAGTTGTTTGTGTTGGTTTTTATTGTTTGCTGAAAGTAGTATACATTCACTTCAGGTACAATTTGTTTTATTTGTAAGCAGTTTGTTTGTGTTCTGGTTTTTATGTTTGCTGAAGTATGTATGTCAATTTACTTTCCGTACAATTTTTGTTCTATCTTGGTAGCAAGTTTGTTTGTTGTTCTGGTTTTTATTGTTTTTGCTTGAAGTATGTATGTCAATTTTCACTTTCCAGGTACAATTTTTGTTTCTATCTATGGTAAGCAATTGTTTGGTTCTGGTTTTTATTGTTTTTGCTTGAAAGTATGTATGTCAATTTTCACTTTCCAGGTACAATTTTTGTTTCTATCTATGGTAAGCAAGTTTCCCAAACACCTTACCGTTATTGTTATTTTGTTTCAAGCCCAGCTGACTACATATACAGCCATATCAGGACCATAACCGTTTCAAGCCCAGCTGACTACATATACAGCCATATCGCATACGTTCAGCAGCTGACACATATACACCATTCGATTAACGTTCAAGCCCAGCTGACTACATATACAGCCATATCAGGGCATAACCGTTTCAAGCCCAGCTGACTACATATACAGCCATATCAGGGGCCATTAACCGTTTCAAGCCCAGCTGACTACATATACAGCCATATCAGGGCATAACCGTTTCAAGCCCAGCTGACTACATATACAGCCATATCAGGCATTAACCGTTTCAAGCCCAGCTGACTACATATACAGCCATATCAGGCCATTAACCGTTTCAAGCCCAGCTGACTACATATACAGCCATATCAGGGCCATTAACCGTTTCAAGCCCAGCTGACTACAATACAGCCATATCAGGGCATAACCGTTTCAAGCCCAGCTGACTACATATACAGCCATATCAGGCATTAACCGTTTCAAGCCCAGCTGACTACATACACAGCCATATCAGGGCCATAACCGTTTCAAAACATATACAACACTTCAACAGGAAAACAAGCAACAGAAAATTAAGTAGGCCCTACACATATCAATTCATATGTGTACATAATCTAAGGAAATGCCCCTGGCACTGACCACTCCGTCCAATTTGTCACACACGGGATTTAAAAAAACATACATGAATACAAATTTACACATACATGTACCTGTGGACACCAAAATACAATTTTATATAAAAAACGGGCTGAAATTACCTAAAACTGCTTCTGCATATCTCATTTCCCTACAGCCAAAAAATACATATAATACATGTACCCAATTATCAACCCTAAGACAAAGTACGTAAGACTTTATTGAATACATACAGGTGAATGGACCAGCAAAGCATATCGAATATGTACAGGTGAATGGACCAGTAAGGCAGACAAGAATAGGAAGAAATGACAGAAAGCAAAGGAGGAAGGCAGAAACAAAGAGAGTGATTGGAAAGAGGAAATATCTAGCACAACATTTGCAGAAAGTGGGGATACTGTTATTACTGAGAGACCCCGGCATCCACACAGGAGAAACCCAAAGTGCCTGACTGCTAAGTCTGATCAAGTTGCTGCTGACCTTTTGGACTCTAATGATAGTTTGTAGGTAGGCCCTACATTTTCCTAAGAGAACTTTGAGCACCTTGTCACAACAAATAGGAAAACTAGAGGGAAAAAGAGCAGCAGCTAGACCCAGGGAGAGGAGAAAATAGCAGTTTTGAAGAGTGGATGGGGACACAACGGGTAGGAGATATACTTGCAGCAAGGAAAGATAGATCAGTATGGTGGGCCATGATTGCCAATGCTATGCGGCATGGCGCATGATGATGATGATGATTTTCCCATCTGTGGTAAACAAGCTTCACACGCCTAAATTCTGAAGACTGATGAAGTTGTCGCCCTCTGATGGCAAAGATTCTGGAGGTAAACGTTCTCTCCCAAATCAGTTGATAATTCGGTAATTTATATGCAACCTGCAAGCACCAAGATCAGTAACAGCATCTGTTTTTCTCTCTTCAGAGAGTTTGCATATATACATATATTTATATATATATAAAAATATATATATATATATATATATATATATATATATATATATATATATATATATATATGTGTGTGTGTGTGTGTGTGTGTGTGTGTACACATATTTTTTTCCCTTTGTTTTGCTTTGTATGGGGTGTAGTTTCTGTTCACTTCGCTTAGTTTTAACTTTCTGTTTACACTGACTAGTGGGCTTTGTTTCAACTGTTTTGTATCACATACTGCTGCACTGTGCTGCACTGAAACTGGGACTACACTCCCCAGAAAAAGACAGAGACAGACAGACAGAGACAGACAGACAGACAGACAGACAGACCGACAGATAGACAGACAGACAGACAGACAGACAGGCAGGCAGGCAGGCAGAGACAGACAGATAGGCAAACAGGCAGGCAGGCAGGCAGGCAGGCAGAGACAGAGAGGGGGAGGGAGGTAACGGGAAAGAGAAAAAGGAGAGGAAGAGAGGAGAAAAAATGCATCTTCATTCGTTTGGTTTCCCTGCCAGTGTACACGCACATAAATAAATAGCATACAACAACGCTCAGAACAGCACCGGCTATGACTGTAATCAACGCTTTATCCATGTTCAAACAATCAGTCCACTTTAAATGAAATAAATGTGCAAAAGCTATAATTGGTCATAAATTAGAGTTATAACCGGTAGTCTTAGAACAACAGCGTTACCACTTTACTTTCAAAATAATGTTAACAAAGTATATCCATTTTTCTTTCCTTTCCATTTTTTTTTTTTTGGGGTGGATGGGGATTTTATGTTTGCTTTTGTTCCCTTTTTTCCTTCACTGGACACAGACAAGCTGTCACTGGTATTTACCAACATTACCACTGAACTTTGCCAGTTAAACAAATTATGGCAACAATTAAAAATTCAAATGGAGCTGGAAACAGCACTGGAACAAAATTGTTACAATAAGTCAGAGAAATGCAGTTAAATTCACTGAAATCTTTGCCTCAAGTCACTTTGAGGATCACATTTCCAGTTCTGCAGTTCATTCTTATCTCCTTCATGGCTATTGCATCACGCAGTGGAATGAATCATTCAATGTCAATGGATCATTCAATGTCAATGGATCATTCAATGTCAATGGATCATTCAATGTCAATGGATCATTCAATGTCAATGAATCATTCAATGTCAATGGATCATTCAATGTCAATGGATCATTCAATGTCAATGGATCATTCAATGTCAATGTATCATTCAATGTCAATGGATCATTCAATGCCAATGAATCATTCAATGTCAATGTATCATTCAATGTCAATGGATCATTCAATGTCAATGAATCATTCAACGTCAATGGATCATTCAACGTCAATGGATCATTCAATGTCAATGGATCATTCAATGTCAATGGATCATTCAATGTCAATGTATCATTCAATGTCAATGTATCATTCAATGTCAATGAATCATTCAATGTCAATGAATCATTCAACGTCAATGGATCATTCAACGTCAATGGATCATTCAATGTCAATGGATCATTCAATGTCAATGTATCATTCAATGTCAATGGATCATTCAATGTCAATGTATCATTCAATGTCAATGTATCATTGGAAGTCAAATTTCACAGACTTGTGGCGTTACATCCATCAAGACCCTTGCCTCAAGACATCATGAACTGTGAATGTGAGGACACAATTTCTGACTCTGCACTTCTGTTCTTTTTCCTTCTCTTTCATACTCCTTCTACAAGTCGTACCATACAGTGGAATAAAATCATTCAAAGAACGATTTGTCAGAGAATGGACCGAGTCCACGGGGACCCATGCCCCGGTCCCAAAACAACCACAGCAGTAGAACCCACATTTTCCATTGTATAATAGGTCATTTCATAAGTGTCAACAAAGCTGCATTTCTACAATTATTTCTTCCTTCAAAACTTCTTCTACCATACAGTGGAACGTATGATTGAAAGTTGGCTTTGTCAGAGGATTATGAGATTACCGTCCACGAAGACCACGTCTCAATACATCATGAAATGAGACTGCGGAAACAATTTTAGGCTCCACATATCTTTCTTTCATTGTTTGGTGTGTCTTTCCTACCACTTCTACAAGTTCTATTGTGCAGTGGAATAAAAGATCAGCCAGCATAGTTTTCCATTCTCAGACCTGTCCATCCCCACTAATGCTCTAACATACCACTTGGGTGAAATGAGCATAGCAAATGACATGCGAGAGATCTGTATAAATAAAACCTTGCACAAACATTGAATCACAATTTGAAGACCAGCATATTGCTGTACATCAGGCATGGTGGACACTGACAGATGATTGATGCCAGAACAGTAGTTCTCCAGACTGTATATTGCTGTACATCAGGCATGGTGGACACTGACAGATGATTGATGCCAGAACAGTAGTTCTCCAGACTGTATATTGCTGTACATCAGGCATGGTGGACACTGACAGATGATTGATGCCAGAACAGTAGTTCTCCAGACTGTATATTGCTGTACATCAGGCATGGTGGACACTGACACAGATGATTGATGCCAGAACAAGTAGTTCTCCAGACTGTATATTGCTGTACATCAGGCATGGTGGACACTGACACAGATGATTGATGCCAGAACAATAGTTCTCCAGACTGTATATTGCTGTACATCAGGCATGGTGGACACTGACACAGATGATTGATGCCAGAACAATAGTTCACCAGACTGTATATTGCTGTACATCAGGCATGGTGGACACTGACACAGATGATTGATGCCAGAACAATAGTTTCTCCAGACTGTATATTGCTGTACATCAGGCATGGTGGACACTGACACAGATGATTGATGCCAGAACAATAGTTCTCCAGACTGTATATTGCTGTACATCAGGCATGGTGGACACTGACACAGGTGATTGATGCCAGAACAAGTCGTTCTCCAGACTGTATATTGCTGTACATCAGGCATGGTGGACACTGACACAGGTGATTGATGCCAGAACAAGTCGTTCACCAGACTGTATATTGCTGTACATCAGGCATGGTGGACACTGACACAGGTGATTGATGCCAGAACAAGTCGTTCACCAGACTGTATATTGCTGTACATCAGGCATGGTGGACACTGACACAGATGACTGATGCCAGAACAATAGTTCTCCAGACTGTATATTGCTGTACATCAGGCATAGTGGACACTGACACAGATGATTGATGCCAGAACAATAGTTCTCCAGACTGTATATTGCTGTACATCAGGCATGGTGGACACTGACACAGATGATTGATGCCAGAACAATAGTTCTCCAGACTGTATATTGCTGTACATCAGGCATGGTGGACACTGACACAGATGATTGATGCCAGAACAATAGTTCTCCAGACTGTATATTGCTGTACATCAGGCATGGTGGACACTGACACAGATGATTGATGCCAGAACAAGTTGTTCTCCAGACTGTATATTGCTGTACATCAGGCATGGTGGACACTGACACAGATGATTGATGCCAGAACAAGTTGTTCTCCAGACTGTATATTGCTGTACATCAGGCATGGTGGACACTGACACAGATGATTGATGCCAGAACAAGTTGTTCTCCAGACTGTATATTGCTGTACATCAGGCATGGTGGACACTGACAGATGATTGATGCCAGAACAACAGTTCTCCAGACTGTATATTGCTGTACATCAGGCATGGTGGACACTGACAGATGATTGATGCCAGAACAATAGTTCTCCAGACAAGTCTGCATTAGTATACACTCTTCAAACCAACAGGGGTTCTCATCATTTTTGTCACTTTTTCTATCTACATGTAGAGGGATTCTCACTGCCTTTTTGCAATTGATCTACTGCATGACTGGCCCACATGCACACACACACACACACACACACACACACACCACACACACACACCACACACACACAACCACCCGCGCGCACACACACACACACACACACACACACACACACACACATATATATACACACACATAGACAAACATCCAGACCAATGCTTGATTCTGTTTTTTTCTAAGTGTAACAGCTTAAACATGAGCGTCGCAGCAGAGCAGACTGCGGTCAGGCATACCTGTAATATGCTCCACTGAAAGCACAGCGCTTGGCAAGTCTGTGTTCTGTTGTTCTTTTCCACTTCTAGTCCTCTGTTACTTCACTTGTCCACACATCATTTCTAGTTCTGTGGTGTTTTCCATCCACATCTATCATCTTCCGTGTTTCTGTGTGTTTCTGACACCTCCCTGTACACTCTGTGTGTTTCTGACACCTCCCTCTACACTGTGTTTCTGTGTGTTTCTAACAATCAGACAGATTGTAAAAGCGATACAAAAATGCCACAACTTTCTTTTTTTTCACAGGGCTGAATGAAAAAATTCAAGCGATAGAAAAGCTCAATTCTATATTTGGACAATATTCAGAAATAGGTTGAACAAGCATGAAATTAAACTTTTTTTCACAAGTTCTGTCATAATTTTCATGTGACTTTACTCAAAATGTTTTACTTATACTTATTTCACTGTTGAAAACAGAACTGTCAGAGTTTTCATGCAGACTACTGAAAACCTTTCAGCTTATTTTATATTTGAAACAGGACGTTTGTGATAGTTTTCATATAGTTTACTCAAAATGTTTGTGATAGTTTTCATACGCTTTACTCAAAACTTTTTAACTTATTTCACAGTTGAACAAAACAAAATTGTCATACTTTTCATGCAGCGTACTCAAAGCCTTCAGTATATTTCACAGCTTAACAACAGAAGTCAGACAGACATTTCATACTTTCCACTTGCTTTCTGAAATGTTTGGCTCCTTTCAAAATTGAACAACAGGATCTTTGTCACACTTTAATGTGTTTCACTGCTGACAGCTTGAGTTTGTCAAGCTTTTTGATCTGTTGTTTCTCATTTGTTAATGTTTGACCAACGCCAGGGGGCAGGACTAGAAGGCTGGCAGCATCATGGCATCCGCACGACACAGACGCCGGCATCGCAGCGTGGAATGGCCATACTGTCGTCCAACACGTCCCAAATGTCTCGTAGTGGGTCATACACTTCCACAGTGTTCAGCAGTGTGTTTCCATCATATCTGTCGACACAGTACACAGCAAGGGAACTTCAATGGTCATCTGTTATTCAATGGTCATCTGTTACTCAATGGTCATCTGTTATTCAATGGTCATCTGTTATTCAATGGTCATCTGTTATTTAATGGTCATCTGTTATTTAATGGTCATCTATTCAATGGTCATGTTATTCAATGGTCATCTGTTATTCAATGGTCATCTGTTATTTAATGGTCATCTGTTATTTAATGGTCATCTATTCAATGGTCATCTGTTATTCAATGGTCATCTGTTATTCAATGGTCATTACATGGATTATTCAATGGTCATCTTATTCAATGGTCATCTATTCAATGGTCATCTGTTATTCAATGGTCATCAGTTATTCAATGGTCATCTGTTATTCAATGGTCATCTGTTATTCAATGGTCATCTGTTATTCAATGGTCATCTGTTATTCAATGGTCATCTGTTATTCAATGGTCATCTGTTATTCAATGGTCATCATTCGTTTATTCAATGGTCATCTATGTCAATGGTCATCTGTTATTCAATGGTCTCTATTTCAATGGATCATCCATTTATTCACTGTTCAACTATTCACCATGGTCATCAATTCAATCCTGTCTCCACTTTACCATATGTTGACATACACCATTCTAACTTCACTGTCTTCACACCTTTCACCATAGTTGACATACACCATTCTAACTTCCCTGTCTTCACACCTTTCACCATATGTTGACATACACCATTCTAACTTCCCTGTCTTCACACCTTTCACCATACGTTGACATACACCATTCTAACTTCCCTGTCTTCACACCTTTCACCATACGTTGACATACACCATTCTAACTTCCCTGTCTTCACACCTTTCACCATAACGTTGACATACACCATTCTAACTTCCCTGTCTTCACACCTTTCACCATACGTTGACATACACCATTCTAACTTCCCTGTCTTCACACCTTTCACCATACGTTGACATACACCATTCTAACTTCCCTGTCTTCACACCTTTCACCATAATGTGACATACACCATTCTAACTTCCCTGTCTTCACACCTTTCACCATAGTTGACATACACCATTCTAACTTCCCTGTCTTCACACCTTTCACCATACGTTGACATACACCATTCTAACTTCCCTGTCTTCACACCTTTCACCATACGTTGACATACACCATTCTAACTTCCCTGTCTTCACACCTTTCACCATACGTTGACATACACCATTCTAACTTCCCTGTCTTCACACCTTTCACCATACGTTGACATACACCATTCTTCTAACTTCACTGTCTTCACACCTTTCACCATACGATGACATACACCATTCTAACTTCCCTGTCTTCACACCTTTCACCATAATGTTGACATACACCATTCTAACTTCACTGTCTTCACACCTTTCACCATATGTTGACATACACCATTCTAACTTCACTGTCTTCACACCTTTCACCATACGTTGACATACACCATTCTAACTTCCCTGTCTTCACACCTTTCACCATATGACATACACCATTCTAACTTCCCTGTCTTCACACCTTTCACCATAATGTTGACATACACCCATTCTAACTTCCCTGTCTTCAACTCCTTTCACCATACATTGACATACACCATTCTAACTGTCTTCACACCTTTCACCATATGTTGACATACACCATTCTAACTTCCCTGTCTTCACACCTTTCACCATATGTTGACATACACCATTCTAACTTCACTGTCTTCACACCTTTCACCATAATGTTGACATACACCATTCTAACTTCCCTGTCTTCACACCTTTCACCATACGTTGACATACACCATTCTAACTTCCCTGTCTACACACCTTTCACCATACGTTGACATACACCATTCTAACTTCCCTGTCTTCACACCTTTCACCATACATTTGACATACACCATTCTAACTTCCCTGTCTTCACACCTTTCACCATATGTTGACATACACCATTCTAACTTCCCTGTCTTTACACCTTTCACCATATGTTGACATACACCATTCTAACTTCCCTGTCTTTACACCTTTCACCATAATGTTGACATACACCATTCTAACTTCCCTGTCTTCCCACCTTTCACCATACGTTGACATACACCATTCTAACTTCCCTGTCTTTACACCTTTCACCATACGTTGACATACACCATTCTAACTTCCCTGTCTTCACACCTTTCACCATAATGTTGACATACACCATTCTAACTTCCCTGTCTTCACACCTTTCACCATACGTTGACATACACCATTCTAACTTCCCTGTCTTCACACCTTTCACCATAATGTTGACATACACCATTCTTCTAACTTTCACTGTCTTCAACACCTTTCACCATACGTTGACATACACCATTCTAACTTCCCTGTCTTCACACCTTTCACCATATGTTGACATACACCATTCTAACTTCCCTGTCTTCACACCTTTCACCATACGTTGACATACACCATTCTAACTTCCCTGTCTTCACACCTTTCACCATACATTGACATACACCATTCTAACTTCCTGTCTTCACACCTTTCACCATACATTGACATACACCATTCTTCTAACTTCACTGTCTTCACACCTTTCACCATACGATGTACATAACTCCATTCTAACTTCACCTGCTACCTTCACTTCACCTTTCACCTATAATAGTTGACATACACCATTCTAACTTCACTGTCTTCACACCTTATTGCATACCATTTAATTGTTTCATTACCATACACCATTCTAACTTCACTGTCTTCACACTTTCACCATATTGACATACACCATTCTAATCTGTTTCACACCTTCACTATGACATACACCATTCTAACTTCCCTGTCTTCACACCTTTCACCATAGTTGACATCACCATCAATCCTGTCATCTAACCTTTCACCTATGATACACAACCTGTTCACACTTACAGTTGACATACACCATTCTAATTCCTGTCATCAACTTTACCATAGTACACACCATTCTAACTTTCCCTGTCTTCACACCTTTCACCATACTTGACATACACCATTCTAACTTCCCTGTCTTCACACCTTTCACCATAATGTTGACATACACCATTCTAACTTCCCTGTCTTCACACCTTTCACCATATGTTGACATACACCATTCTAACTTCCTGTCTTCACACCTTTCACCATAATGTTGACATACACCATTCTAACTTCCCTGTCTTCACACACCTTTCACCATACGTTGACATACACCATTCTAACTTCCCTGTCTTCACACCTTTCACCATAGTTGACATACACCATTCTAACTTCCCTGTTCTTCACACCTTTCACCATACATTGCAACCATTCTAACTTCCTGCTACACACTTTCACCATATGACATACCTTCTACTTCCCTGTCTTCACACCTTTCACCATATGTTGACATACACCATTCTAACTTCCCTGTCTTACACCTTTCACCATACGTTGACATACACATTCAACTTCTCTAACCTTTTCCCATATTTGACAAAACCTTTTCTTCCACCTTCACATTTGACATACACCATTCTTCTAACTTCCCTGTCTTCACACCTTTCACCATATGTTGACATACACCATTCTAACTTCCCTGTCTTCACACCTTTCACCATACATTGACATACACCATTCTAACTTCCCTGCCTTCACACCTTTCACCATAATGTTGACATACACCATTCTAACTTCCCTGTCTTCACACCTTTCACCATAAGTTGACATACACCATTCTAACTTCCCTGTCTTTCACACCTTTGCACCATATGTTGACATACACCATTCTAACTTCCCTGTCTTCACACCTTTCACCATACATTGAACATACACCATTTCTTCTAAACTTACACTGTCTTCACACCTTTCACCATATGTTGACATACACCATTCTAACTTCCCTGTCTTCACACCTTTCACCATAATGTTGACATACACCATTCTAACTTCACTGTCTTCACACCTTTCACCATATGTTGACATACACCATTCTAACTTCACTGTCTTCACACCTTTCACCATACTGTTGACATACACCATTCTAACTTCCCTGTCTTCACACCTTTCACCATACGTTGACATACACCATTCTAACTTCCCTGTCTTCACACCTTTCACCATATGTTGACATACACCATTCTAACTTCCCTGTCTTCACACCTTTCACCATACAGTTGACATACACCATTCTAACTTCACTGTCTTCACACCTTTCACCATATGTTGACATACACCATTCTAACTTCCCTGTCTTCACACCTTTCACCATACGTTGACATACACCATTCTAACTTCCCTGTCTTCACACCTTTCACCATAGTTGACATACACCATTCTAACTTCCCTGTCTTCACACCTTTCACCATAGTTGACATACACCATTCTAACTTCCCTGTCTTCACACCTTTCACCATAATTGACATACACCATTCTAACTCCCTGTCTTCACACCTTTCACCATATGTTGACATACACCATTCTAACTTCCCTGTCTTCACACCTTTCACCATATGTTGACATACACCATTCTAACTTCACTGTCTTCACACCTTTCACCATATGTTGACATACACCATTCTAACTTCCCTGTCTTCACACCTTTCACCATACGTTGACATACACCATTCTAACTTCCCTGTCTTCACACCTTTCACCATAACGTTGACATAACCATTCTAACTTCCTGTCTTCACACCTTTCACCATACATTGACATACACCATTCTAACTTCCCTGTCTTCACACCTTTTCACCATACATTGACATACACCATTCTTCTAACTTCACTGTCTTCACACCTTTCACCATACGTGACATACACCATTCTAACTTCCCTGTCTTCACACCTTTCACCATAATGTGACATACACCATTCTAACTTCACTGTCTTCACACCTTTCACCATAATTTGACATACACCATTCTAACTTCACTGTCTTCACACCTTTCACCATACGTTGACATACACCATTCTAACTTCCCTGTCTTCACACCTTTCACCATATGACATACACCATTCTAACTTCCTGTCTTCACACCTTTCACCATAATGTTGACATACACCATTCTAACTTCCCTGTCTTCACACCTTTCACCATACATTGACATACACCATTCTAACTGTCTTCACACCTTTCACCATATGTTGACATACACCATTCTAACTTCCCTGTCTTCACACCTTTCACCATATGTTGACATACACCATTCTAACTTCACTGTCTTCACACCTTTCACCATAATGTTGACATACACCATTCTAACTTCCCTGTCTTCACACCTTTCACCATATCGTTGACATACACCATTCTAACTTCCCTGTCTTCACACCTTTCACCATATGTTGACATACACCATTCTAACTTCCCTGTCTTCCACACCTTTCACCATACATTGACATACACCATTCTAACTTCCCTGTCTTCACACCTTTCACCATATGTTGACATACACCATTCTAACTTCCCTGTGTTCAACCACCTTTTCACACCATTACGTTGACATTACAACTTACACCATTCTAACTTCCCTGTCTTCACACCTTTCACCATACATGTTGACATACACCATTCTTAACTTCCCTGTCTTCACACCTTTCACCATAGTTGACATACACCATTCTAACTTCCCTGTCTTTACACCTTTCACCATACATTGACATACACCATTCTAACTTCCCTGTCTTTACACACCTTTCACCATATGTTGACATACACCATTCTAACTTCCCTGTCTTCACACCTTTCACCATACGTTGACATACACCATTCTAACTTCCCTGTCCTTTTACACCTTTACCATATGTTGACATACACCATTCTAACTTCCCTGTCTTCACACCTTTCACCATGTTGACATACACCATTCTAACTTCCTGTCTTTACACCTTCACCATATGTTGACATACACCATTCTAACTTCCCTGTCTTCACACCTTTCACCATATGTTGACATACACATTACATGTAACCATATTACTAACATTACTTCCCTGTCTTCACACCTTTCACCATAATGTTGACATACACCATTCTAACTTCCTGTCTTCACACCTTTCACCATACGTTGACATACACCATTCTAACTTCACTGTCTTACACCTTTCACCATACGTTGACATACACCATTCTAACTTCCCCTGTCTTCACACCTTTCACCATATACATACATTTAACTTCTCACATTTCCTAACATTCACCCTGTCTTTACACCTTTTACCATACGTTGACATACACCATTCTAACTTCCCTGTCTTCACACCTTTCACCATACATTGACATACACCATTCTAACTGTCTTCACACCTTTCACCATATGTTGACATACACCATTCTAACTTCACTGTCTTCACACCTTTCACCATATGTTGACATACACCATTCTAACTTCCCTGTCTTCACACCTTTCACCATAATGTTGACATACACCATTCTAACTTCCCTGTCTTCACACCTTTCACCATACGTTGACATACACCATTCTAACTTCACTGTCTTTACACCTTTCACCATACGTTGACATACACCATTCTAACTTCACTGTCTTCACACCTTTCACCATACGTTGACATACACCATTCTAACTTCCCTGTCTTCACACCTTTCACCATACGTTGACATACACCATTCTAACTTCACTGTCTTTACACCTTTCACCATACGTTGACATACACCATTCTAACTTCCCTGTCTTCACACCTTTCACCATACATTGACATACACCATTCTAACTGTCTTCACACCTTTCACCATATGTTGACATACACCATTCTAACTGTCTTCACACCTTTCACCATACGTTGACATACACCATTCTAACTGTCTTCACACCTTTCACCATATGTTGACATACACCATTCTAACTTCCCTGTCTTCACACCTTTCACCATATGTTGACATACACCAGTTTAACTTCCCTGTCTTCACACCTTTCACCATACACTGACATACACCATTCTAACTGTCTTCACACCTTTCACCATATGTTGACATACACCATTCTAACTTCACTGTCTTCACACCTTTCACCATAATGTTGACATACACCATTCTAACTTCCCTGTCTTCACACCTTTCACCATACATTGACATACACCATTCTAACTTCCCTGTCTTCACACCTTTCACCATACGTTGACATACACCATTCTAACTTCACTGTCTTCACACCTTTCACCATATATTGACATACACCATTCTAACTTCACTGTCTTCACACCTTTCACCATACGTTGACATACACCATTCTAACTTCACTGTCTTCCCTGGAAGTCATTCTGATTTTCTTTCATAATAAATGTCTACATTTAACAACATACTAGTAAAAAATCACATTTATAAAACAAACCAGACTTACAGAAATGGACATTTAACAACACACCAGTAAATGCTACGATGCTGGTGTGAGCCAACGATGATTTTTCAAATTATCACTGCAGTGTGTAATTTTCGCCAATAAATGGCATCATCAGGATCATATCAATATTCTGAATGTTACAGCCTACCCACCAAGACAAACCTACACTCATTTACCCACCTACCCACACAGACAAGCCACACCACACACATTTACCCACACAGATATGCCACACCACACACCACTTACCCACACAGACACGCCCACACCACACACCATTTACCCACAAGACACCCCCACCACACACATCACCCATTTACCCACCAGAAGACAATGCCCACCACCACACCATTACCCACACAGACATGCACACACCACACACCATTTACCCACACAGCATGCCCAACCACACACCACACCCACTTACCCACACGCATGCCCACACCACACACCCACTTACCCACACAGACATGCCCACACCACACACATTTACCCACACGACATGCCACACACACACACCATTTACCCACACAGACATGCCCACACACACCATTTACCCACACAGACATGCCCACACACACACCATTTACCCACACAGACATGCCCACACCACACACCATCTACCCACACAGACATGCCCACACCACACACCATTACCCACACAGACATGCCCACACCACACACAACCACAGCATGCCACACCACACACCACTCCCACACACCACACACACACTTACCCACACAGACATGCCCACACCACACCCACTTACCCACGCATTCATTCCACACCACACACCACTTACCCACACAGACATGCCCACCACACACACCATTTACCCACACATACATTCCCACACCACACACCATTTACCCACACAGACATGCCCACACCACACACCATTTACCCACACAGACATGCCCACACCACACACCATTTACCCACACAGACATGCCCACACCACACACATTTACGCACACAGACATGCCCACACCACACACCATTTACCCAGGTACATCCACGCCCATGTAGCCACCCACACCAACACGTCAACACCCATTCTGGCACCATCCATATGAACACCATTTGCTATTGCCCCCTCCCTCTTTCCTGCCCCCTTCCCACCCAATATGTTCTCTCACTGTCTGCACTGACCCGGCAACCACCATAAGCTGCCCGCGCAGCACGCAGGCACCGACGTAACAGCGTGGGACCACCATGTGATGCAGCATTGTCCAGTGATTTGTCTGTGTGTTGTAAGACTCCACGCTTGACAGGTGATCTGTGCCGTCGTAACCTCCACACACGTAGATCACCTCGTTCACTACTGCCACTCCTGCGCCTTGTCACACAAGTACGCATAAAAATTATCGTGATATACACTGAAAATACCAAAACACGTGAAGAAATGAGAACTTATGTACAAATGAAGGTAATGATGGAATTCAATGGAATCACAGTCAAAATGGCTAATTTTTTTGCCCCAAATTGTATGATTTTGACCAACATGTTAAAAATGACCAAAAACTTAATCACTAACAGCAGAAGCATGGCAAAAACACCGCTGGAAAATACAAGAAATTATCTTTTTCAATAATTGTGACTGAAGAGTATATTCCTGACAGCTTTCTTGTTAAACATAATCCAAAATAGAATCCACGGGCTGAAACCAAACACTTTCCCAGCACACTTCTATAACACACTCCACCCTTCCACACAATTTCAAGTACCACATAACATACTCCACCCTTCCACACAATTTCAAGTACCACATAACACACTCCACCCTTCCACACAATTTCAAGCACCACATAACACACTCCATCCTTCCACAAAATTTCAAGTACCACATAACACACTCCACCCTTCCACACAATTTCAAGCACCACATAACACACTCCATCCTTCCACAAAATTTCAAGTACCACATAACATACTCCACCCTTCCACACAATTTCAAGTACCACATAACATACTCCACCCTTCCACAAAATTTCAAGTACCACATAACATACTCCGCCCTTCCACAAAATTTCAAGTGCCACATAACATACTCCACCCTTCCACACAATTTCAAGTACCACATAACATACTCCGCCCTTCCACACAATTTCAAGTACCACATAACATACTCCACCCTTCCACACAATTCAAGTACTACATAACATACTCCACCCTTCCACACAATTTCAAGAACCACATACATTCTTTTTTTTCTGCCCCACTGAGAACACTCGACTCACAATGCGTGATTCTTTGTCAGAATCCTTCACATGAATGGATTTGAGAGCTTCTTCATAACCCTTCAACTCCCTCACCCCGTCCACCAGCTGCAGGAAGCTGGTAAATAGGGTGAGGGAGTCAGAAGGTTCAGTTGTTGCTTTGCTAGCATGGCTGACAATGCAGGATGCTGGTGAACAGGGTGTGGGAGTCAAAGGCTTCAACCAAAAAGTTCAATTTCAGTAGCAAGCAAACAGGCAGTCATACAAAGTGTAACCACTATAGCTCACAGCCTAAAGGAAGCACTCCATGTATAAATGACAACACAAACAATTATATCCTCCAAAGCCGATAAAACCATCAATAAATATTCACAAACTTGTAACAAACAATTATATCCTTCAAAGCCCATAAAACCATCAATAAATATTCACAAACTTGTAACAAACAATTATATACTCCAAAGCCAATGAAACCATCAATAAATATTCACAAACTTGTAACAAACAATTATATCCTTCAAAGCCCATAAAACCATCAATAAATATTCACAAACTTGTAACAAACAATTATATCCTTCAAAGCCGATAAAACCATCAATAAATATTCACACAAAAGCTGAGTGTCGTCATGACTTCAAACAGAAGCACATGTGTGAGTGCTGACAGGCGGTGCTGTCAGGATAATCTGTTTTCTGTTTTCTTAATTGCCTTCCTTTTATCTATGCCATTTTGTGGTGCTGTCAAAATAATCTGTTTTCTGTTTTCTTAATTGCCTTCCTACTATCTATGCCATTTTGTGGTGCTGTCAGGATAATCTGTTTTCTGTTTTCTTAATTGCCTTCCTACCATCTATGCCATTTTGTGGTGCTGTCAGGATAATCTGTTTTCTGTTTTCTTGCCTTCCTACTATCTATGCCATCTTGTGGTGCTGTCAGGATAATCTGTTTTCTGTTTTCTTAATTGCCTTCCTACCATCTATGCCGCTTCAGGGGTGTTGCTTCCACCCTGCTAATTCTGGCTCCTACACACACCAGCATATCCACCTTCATTTGATGTCCCAGTGATAGGAAGTCCGTGGGAGTCAATAACATCAAGCGACACACAACAACCCACCTAAGAAGACCCTGCACTGCTGCCTGGTCACTCAGGTGGAGTTTGACAGTGCCTGTTGTGATCCAAGACATTCAGGATGCTGCCTACTAAGCTCCTTACTAATGACAGTAGATGTTTAGCTGCTGAGCTAGACCAACTGAGTGACCTCACTGATAAGAAGACCACTACCACTACCACGTCTCTCAAGTGACAACCTCAACCAACACTGACAATGATGACTTCCACTTCAACTTGCCTCCTGCATGAAGCAGTGCAGAAAACCAAACCTTTACATTAGATGCCCGATATCACTGCATGCCTTGAAGAAATATTATAAAACCAGTTTAAAGAAAAAAAAACAACACAAAGAAAGCCGATCTTTTTTAAATGCACAGAACAAATAAGTTATTAAAGACAAACAAACGGGCATACAAATATGTTTGTGAAAGAATAAATATACAATTACATGAATAAATAAAATATAAAGTGTGAGGCCTCATGGTGGATGGCCACTAACCTGATCAGTGGATGGCCACTTACCTGATCATTGAATGGCCATTTACCTGATCAGTGGATGGCCACTTACCTGATCAGCGGATGGCCTCTTACCTGATCAGCGGATGGCCATTTACCTGATCAGTGGATGACCACTTACCTGATCAGCGGATGGCCACTTACCTGATCAGCGGATGGCCACTTACCTGATCAGCGGATGGCCATTTACCTGATCAGTGGATGGCCACTTACCTGATCAGCGGATGGCCACTTACCTGATCAGCGGATGGCCGTAACCTGATCAGTGGATGGCCATTTACCTGATCAGTGGATGGCCATTTACCTGATCATTGAATGGCCATTTACCTGATCATTGAATGACCATTTACCTGATCATTGAAAGGCCATTTACCTGATCATTGAATGGCCACTTACCTGATCAGTGGATGGCCACTTACCTGATCAGCGGATGGCCACTTACCTGATCAGCGGATGGCCATTTACCTGATCAGCGGATGGCCACTTACCTGATCAGTGGATGGCCATTTACCTGATCAGTGGATGGCCATTTACCTGATCATTGAATGGCCATTTACCTGATCAGTGGATGGCCACTTACCTGATCAGTGGTTGGCCACTAACCTGATCAGTGGATGGCCACTTACCTGATCGTTGGATGGCCATGCAAGGAATGGAGGTCCACTGCTCGGTGGAAGGATCGTAGCGTTCAGCAGAGTCCAGTAGGCTGATGCCGTCGTACCCCCCGATGCAGTAAATCATGTCCCCAGCCACCACCAGTCCTGCCCCTTCCCTCCCCACCGCCATACCACTCAGCATGGACCACTTGTCAGCCTTGGGATCATACCGCTCCATGCTGGTGTGACGTGTGTGTCCGTCAAAACCTCCGCACATGTATATGCCATCTGCCAGATTCAAAGAAGGTATGAAACAGGTAGACCGTAATATTGATAAATATGTATGAGTGAGAGAGACAGAGACAGAAGAGAGAAAGAAAGGCGGTGAGAAAGAGGGAGGAGAGGAGGAAGAGAGAGGGGTGGGGGTGAAAGAGAGAGAGGGGAGATGAAGGAGAGAGAGAGAGATGACTATGATCAGAATACTTTACTTGTAACAGTAACAGTTATTTGCTACGAGTCATTTTAAACTTGTTTGTAACAGTAACAGTTATTTGCTACGAGTCATTTTAACTTGTTTGTAACAGTAACGTTATTTGCTAAGAGTAATTTTTAAACTTGTTTGTAACAGTAACAGTTATTTGCTACGAGTCATTTTTAAACTTGTTTGTAACAGTAACAGTTATTTGTACGAGTCATTTTTAAACTTGTTTGTAACAGTAAAGTTATTTGCTACGAGTCATTTTTAAACTTTTTGTAACAGTAACAGTTATTTGCTAAGCGTCATTTTTAAACTTGTTTGTAACAGTAACAGTGATTTGCTACGAGTCATTTTAAAACTTGCTTGTAACAGTAACAGTTATTTGCTAAGAGTCATTTTAAAACTTGTTTGTAACAGTAACAGTTATTTGCTAAGAGTCATTTTTAAACTTGTTTGTAACAGTAACAGTTATTTGCTAAGAGTCATTTTAAAACTTGCTTGTAACTGTAACAGTTATTTGCTAAGAGTCATTTTTAAAACTTGTTTGTAACAGTAACAGTTATTTGCTAAGAGTCATTTTTAAACTTGTTTGTAACAGTAAACGTTATTGCTATGATTCATTTTTGAACTTGCTTGTAACTGTAACAGTTATTTGCTAAGAGTCATTTTTAAACTTGTTTGTAACAGTAACAGTTATTTGCTAAGAGTCATTTTAAAACTTGCTTGCAACAGTAAAAGTTATTTGCTGTCATTTTTAACTTGCTTGCAACAGTAAAGTTATTTGCTGTCATTTTTAAACTTGCTTGCAACAGTAAAAGTTATTTGCTAAGTCGTTTTTAAACTTGTTTGCAACAGTAAAAGTTATTTTCTAAGACAGTAAGAGTCATTTTTTAACTTACCATAACCAGTCTACATATCTTTTAAGAACTTAAACACTGAAAAAGAAATACATCTATAACTAAATCATAGAGAAAGAGGGAGTGACAGAAGAGACAGAGACTACAACAGAAAGAATGAATGAAAGACAGACAGACAAGCAGCAACAGAGAGAGAGAGAGAGAGAGAGAGAGAGAGAGAGAGAGAGGAGAGAGAGAGAGAGAGAGAGAGAGAGAGAGAGATAGTGTGGGTTGTGGTGTGTGTGTGTGTGTGTGTGTGTGTGTGGTGTGTGTGTGTGTTGTTGTGTCTGTGTTAGTGTGTGTGTGTGTCTGTGTCAGTGTGTGTGTGTGTGTGTGTGTGTGTTGTGTGTGTGTGTGTGTGTGTGTGTGTGTGTATGTCTGTGTCAGTGTGTGTGTGTGTGCACATCTGTGTTTATATTGACATAAGTCTTGCACTAGAATGTAACTTACATGTGAGAGTGGAGATAAACAACAGTATCCCTGTTGTGTTTGTATGGTACAATACAGTTGATCTGTGTGTGTGTGGTGTGTTGTGTGTGTGTGTTTGTAATGCTGTGTGGTTGTGTGTGGTGTGTGTGGTGGTGTGTGTGTGTGTGTGTGTGGTTTTGGGTTTGTGTGTGTGTTGTTGTGTGTGGATCTGTGTGTGTGTGCTTGTACAAGCATGTTTGCTTATGCGTCAGCAGACACACACTCACGTATTCATGATCAGGTCTTCGCATACATCACAGACAGACAGACAGACAGCATAAAAATACAACAAACAAAATCTAACAGAAATACAAACACAATGTGGAACAAACCCCAGGAAAACTGATGTGACCAATCTTAACAAAATAAAGTACAACAAATATTCAACATGAATAGACTGGCTCACACACACACACACACACACACACACACACACACACACATACACACACACACACACACACACACACACAGAGGCACACACACAAACACACATGCACACAAACACACACACACACACACACACACACACACACACACACACACCACACATATCTACATACTGCCCCCTCAACCCAAAAATCACAAAAAAATAAAAAAAACAATCATCAAAAACCCAACAAAAACCCCTAAACAAACAAAAATCAACAGAGAGGACACAACCAACCTTTATACACACAGACACAAGCAAGCCCACGCCGATGATGCATCTGAGAAATGGTCGTCCATGACAACTGCGTTTGTGTCAGGTCAAGACATTCTGCAAGGTTCAGTCGTGAGTGACCGTCATAACCACCCATGACGTACAATCTGCCCCCCAGGGAGGCTGCAGACACGTAGCGTCTCCGCCGTGACAGAGTCTGTGGGAAAACGTAAACTGTGGTTTGAGATCAGTTCAGGGTTATTCTTCATTCCGTTTTGTTACTTGTCTTCCAAGCAGTGTTTTCTCAGATGCATGTTACTTGTCTTCCAAGCAGTGTTTTCTCAGATGCATGTTACTTGTCTTCCAAGCAGTACTTTCTCAGATGCATGTTACTTGTCTTCCAAGCAGTGTTTTCTCAGATGCATGTTACTTGTCTTCCAAGCAGTGTTTTCTCAGATGCATGTTACTTGTCTTCCAAGCAGTGTTTTCTCAGATGCATGTTACTTGTCTTCCAAGCAGTGTTTTCTCAGATGCATGTTACTTGTCTTCCAAGCAGTACTTTCTCAGATGCATGTTACTTGTCTTCCAAGCAGTGTTTTCTCAGATGCATGTTACTTGTCTTCCAAGCAGTACTTTCTCAGATGCATGTTACTTGTCTTCCAAGCAGTGTTTTCTCAGATGCATGTAAGCATAATGTTTAGCCTACACTGTGCAGGTGCTATGTCGCTGCACAGTATGCATGCATAATGTTTAGCCTACACTGTGCAGGTGCTATGTCGATGCACAGTATGCGTGCTCTGTCTGCGCATGTGCATGCTAGCATTTTCATGTTTCTAGAGAACCTCAAGGCCTACCATTCAATTCAATTAAAAACACTAATATTTCTAAAAGATGTTTAATGTGCACATTTGACGTTTTATGTCTGTATATGCATATACGTGAAACGAGGTTAGTCACCAGCAAAGACACTGACATGGGCATTAAGGGAAATCTTCACACATTACCTAGCAAGTGGAAATCAAGTAGGCTGACACTTAACACCTTCCACAGGTAAGTGTCATGTCCTAACCACCTGGCCATCATGCCTGTCCAAGCCACCACTCACTTCAACTCTCCAATACACCTCCAATCCCACTGAAACACACCTCCAATCCCACTGAAACACACCTCCAATCCCACTGAAACACACCTCCAATCCCATTGAAACACACCTCCAATCCCATTGAAACACACCTCCAATCCCACTGAAACACACCTCCAATCCCACTGAAACACCTCCAATCCCACTGAAACACACCTCCAATCCCACTGAAACACACCTCCAATCCCATTGAAACTGAGGTCACTAATACAAAAGCAGGAGAAACGGCCTAAAAGTCAGACTTCTAAAATGTTTGATCTGGCCAGTCATGATTTATGGTTGCGAAGCATGGACTCAGAGAAAAACTGATTGTAGATGAATTGAGGCAGCAGAGATGTGGTTTTATTGGAGACTACTATGTGTCAAATGGACAGATAGAAGAACTAATGAAAGTGTCCTGGAAGAACTTGATACCACCAGAAAACTACAAGCAGACATAAACAAGAGAAGACTAAAATAAACTGGCCATGTGTCACACTGCAAGAACACGGACTTCATGGCAACCATCTTTCAAGGAAAAACAGTGGCAAAAAGGATGAAAGGCAGACCTCCAATCTCATACACTGAGACCAGTGGCCTAAATATTCAAGAAATTGTTCACAAAAATCAAGTCATAGCGGACTGGAGGGAGATGATGGTGTCAAAATGTGCAGCAGCCAACACTGAACATGGTGATGCCGACAGGTAAGACAGGTAAGACAGGTAAGACAGATGAGGGAAATGAAGAGACACAGAATCTAGCAAAATCTTTTCTCAATGCTATGCTTACAAGAACGGGGGTGACTTTGATAATGCTACGGAGATCCACTTGTCAATGCTATGCTTACAAGAACGGGGGTGACTTTGATAATGCTACGGAGATCCACTTGTCAATGCTATGCTTACAAGAACGGGGGTGACTTTGATAATGCTACGGAGATCCACTTGTCAATGCTATGCTTACAAGAACGGGGGTGACTTTGATAATGCTATGGAGATCCACTTGTCAATGCTATGCTTACAAGAACGGGGGTGACTTTGATAATGCTACGGAGATCCACTTGTCAATGCTATGCTTACAAGAACGGGGGTGACTTTGATAATGCTATGGAGATCCACTTGTCAATGCTATGCTTACAAGAACGGGGGTGACTTTGATAATGCTACAGAGATCCACTTGTCAATGCTATGCTTACAAGAACGGGGGTGACTTTGATAATGCTACAGAGATCCACTTGTCAATGCTATGCTTACAAGAACGGGGGTGACTTTGATAATGCTACGGAGATCCACTTGTCAATGCTATGCTTACAAGAACGGGGGTGACTTTGATAATGCTACGGAGATCCACTTGTCAATGCTATGCTTACAAGAACGGGGGTGACTTTGATAATGCTACGGAGATCCACTTGTCAATGCTATGCTTACAAGAACGGGGGTGACTTTGATAATGCTACAGAGATCCACTTGTCAATGCTATGCTTACAAGAACGGGGGTGACTTTGATAATGCTACGGAGATCCACTTGTCAATGCTATGCTTACAAGAACGGGGGTGATTTTGATAATGCTACGGAGATCCACTTGTCAATGCTATGCTTACAAGAACAGGGGTGATTTTGATAATGCTATAGAGATCCACTTGTCAATGCTATGCTTACAAGAACGGGGGTGATTTTGATAATGCTACGGAGCTCCACTTGTCAATGCTATGCTTACAAGAACAGGGGTGATTTTAATAATGCTATGGAGATCCACTTGTCAATGCTTGCTTACAAGAACGGGGGTGACTGTGACAATGAGAATAGAGAACGATATAAGCTCTTTCCAAAACATCAAAAGAGGAGTCAGACAGGGCTGTGTTTTGTCACCAGATCTGTTTTCACTTTACAATGAAAACATCATGAGAAACCTAGAGGAAGACCCTGGATTAAAGGTTGGAGGAAAAATGATAAACAACATTTGATACGCAAATGACACTGTGCTAATTGCAGAAAATGAAAGGGACCTACAAAACCTTGTGAATATACTAGAAACAGAAAGCAAAGGTAAGGGGCTGGAACTAAACAGTAGGAAGACTGAAGTCGTGGTGATCAGTAAAAAACATAAAATCCCCTTATGCAAAATAACAGCAAACTGCACAACCTTGAGACAGGTTGATAAGTTTAAATACCTGAGACCGATCATTTCACCAGACGGCAGATGCACATCAGAAATAGCCAGCAGAATCGGCCAAGCCAAAACAACATTCAAGAAGATGAAAGCATTCTTATCAACAAATGACTATCAATTAACATCAGGAAAAGAGTTCTTGAATGTTGTATAGAACCAATACTGTTATATGGTTGTGAGGCGTGGACAGTCAACAAGTAAAGCCAGAACAAGATTGAGGCAGCTGAGATGTGGTTTCAAAGAAGAATGTTGAGAGTTCCATGGACAGCAAAGAAAACAAACGAGACAGGCTTGATGGAGGCAGACACAGGAAGATCGTTCTTAAGGAAGATTAGGAAAAGACAAGCAACATTTATAGGCCATTTTATGAGGAAAGGGAAATTGGAGCACCTGGTCAAAATGGGAAAGCTGGAGGGAAAGAGAGCACCAGGTAGACCCAGGGAGAAGATGCTAGACGGACTTGCAGAGTGGCTGAAGACAAAGAGGGTGGAAGAGATGCTTGAGGTAGAGACAGATGGAAGTCCATGATCGCCAACGCCACGCAGCAAGGCACCTGATGATGATGATGATGATGATGATGATGATGATGATGATGATGATGAAGTGACAATGCTATGGAGATCCACTTGTCAATGCTATGCTTAAGAGAATGGGGGTGATTGTGACAATGCTATGGAGATCCACTTGTCAATGCTATGCTAATGAGAATGGGGGTAATTGTGACAATGCTATGGAGATCCACTTGTCAATGCTATGCTTAAGAGAATGGGGGTAATTGTGACAATGCTATGGAGATCCACTTTGGATCGAAACTGTGTGGCAGGACAGTAATACTTAACCCTTTCACTCCCGCACTCCATCCAGGAATCAAAGGGTTAATGAAAAGAAATGATACCATTTGGACACGACAGATATTTCACATCACATCCCATGTTCAATCTGTTCTTGCTGCATGCAAAACTGTACATCTGTAAATGCAAATATAAAGGTTATTCCACAAACTGATTTCTTCGGGGAAATTGGAAGTGTGTACGATACTGAAAAACATATCTAATGGCTATGAACTATGACAGATTTCCAACTGACCAGTTCTTTACAAAGCACAGACTGAGACTATGATGAACAGAAGATAATTACACAATCCTAGTATAAGCGTTTGGCCCCTTCATAATGCACAACAAATGCCCTGTGACTGGCTCAGTTCCTGTTAAGACGGAACCAGCAAAACCAAGAAGCAACCAAAGCCAGAACTACACTCTTCGCACAGAGCTGGTGTGTGACCAACACCAAACCCAAACTGAAGAGACCTTGAAAAATTTACCTGAAGAAAAGAAAACACAAGAAAACAAATAGACATATCCACTGTCAACGGAATACTGAAGAAGAGAGAGTTAGAGACAGAGACAGAGACAGACAGACAGACAGATGGACAGACGGACAGACAGACAGACAGGACAGACAGACAGACAGACAGACAGGCAGACAGGCAAGCAGGCAGGCAGGCAGACCGGCAAGCAGACAGAAAAAATGAAAGTAAGCACTGCATGCAACATTTTCATTTATCTGATACAACATTAAAAAAAAAATACAGCCAAGATTCCTTTCCACTATACCAGATCACATTACAAGACCCTTTACATCTACAGGCACTGCACACTACAAAGGATCACATTACAAGACCCTTTACATCTACAGACACTGCACACTACAAAGGATCACATTACAAGACCCTTTACATCTACAGACACTGCACACTACAAAGGATCACATTACAAGACCCTTTACATCTACAGACACTGTACACTACAAAGGATCACATTACAAGACCCTTTACATCTACAGACACTGTACACTACAAAGGATCACATTACAAGACCCTTTACATCTACAGACACTGTACACTACAAAGGGTCACATTACAAGACCCTTTACATCTACATCTACACCTGACACTGGCACACTACAAAGATTCACATTACACGACAGACACATTACAACATTACATCTACAGACACTGTACACTACAAAGGGTCACATTACAAGACCCTTTACATCTACAGACACTGCACACTACAAAGGATCACATTACAAGACCCTTTACATCTACATCTACAGACACTGCACACTACAAAGGATCACATTACAAGACCCTTTACATCTACAGG
Source organism: Monoplex corrugatus (assembly GCA_030674185.1). Taxonomy (NCBI): domain Eukaryota; kingdom Metazoa; phylum Mollusca; class Gastropoda; order Littorinimorpha; family Ranellidae; genus Monoplex; species Monoplex corrugatus. The sequence goes on along the minus strand of CM060312.1, from coordinate 98,038,049 downwards.
CACTGTACACTACAAAGGTCACATTACAAGACCCTTTACAGACATTACATCTACAGGACACAGTTACGACTACAACGGATCACTACATACAAGACCTTACACCTTTACATCTACAGACACTGTACACTACAAAGGATCACATTACAAGACCCTTTACATCTACAGGCACTGCACACTACAAAGGATCACATTACAAGACCCTTTACATCTACATCTACAGACACTGTACACTACAAAGGGTCACATTACAAGACCTTTACATCTACATCTACAGACACTGTACACTACAAAGGGTCACATTACAAGACCTTTACATCTACATCTACAGACACTGTACACTACAAAGGATCACATTACAAGACCCTTTACATCTACATCTACAGACACTGTACACTACAAAGGGTCACATTACAAGACCCTTTACATCTACAGACACTGCACACTACAAAGGGTCACATTACAAGACCTTTACATCTACATCTACAGACACTGTACACTACAAAGGGTCACATTACAAGACCCTTTACATCTACAGACACTGCACACTACAAAGGGTCACATTACAAGACCTTTCATTAAGCATGCTACACTACAAACGTCACATTACAAAGACTTACACTACATCTACAACACTGACACTCAAAGGTCCTTACAGCCTTTACATCTACATGACACTGCACACTACAAAGGATCACATTACAAGACCCTTTACATCTACATCTACAGACACTGCACACTACAAAGGGTCACATTACAAGACCCTTTACATCTACATTACAGACACTGCACACTACAAAGGATCACATTACAAGACCTTTACATCTACATCTACAGGCACTGTACACTACAAAGGGTCACATTACAAGACCTTTACATCTACATCTACAGACACTGCACACTACAAAGGTCACATTACAAGACCCTTTACATCTACATCTACAGACACTGCACACTACAAAGGGTCACATTACAAGACCTTTACATCTACATCTACAGACACTGTACACTACAAAGGATCACATTACAAGACCCTTTACATCTACAGACACTGTACACTACAAAGGTAATTCTACATTACAAGACCTTTACATCATACATTCCTAACAGACTACAGTTACACTACAAAGGATCACATTACAAGACCTTTACATCTACATCTACAGACACTGCACACTACAAAGGTCACATTACAAGACCCTTTACATCTACAGACACTGTACACTACAAAGGATCACATTACAAGACCCTTTACATCTACAGACACTGTACACTACAAAGGATCACATTACAAGACCCTTTACATCTACAGACACTGCACACTACAAAGGATCACATTACAAGACCCTTTACATCTACAGACACTGCACACTACAAAGGATCACATTACAAGACCCTTTACATCTACATTACAGACACTGTACACTACAAAGGATCACATTACAAGACCTTTACATCTACAGGCACTGCACACTACAAAGTATCACATTACAAGACCCTTACTCTACATCTACAGACACTGCACACTACAAAGGGTCACATTACAAGACCCTTTACATCTACAGACACTGTACACTACAAAGGATCACATTACAAGACCCTTTACATCTACAGACACTGCACACTACAAAGGATCACATTACAAGACCCTTTACATCTACAGACACTGCACACTACAAAGGATCACATTACAAGACCCTTTACATCTACAGACACTGTACACTACAAAGGATCACATTACAAGACCCTTACTTACATCTACATCTACAAGTACACAACTCCACACACTACACAAAGGGTCACATTACAAGACCCTTTACATCTACAGACACTGTACACTACAAAGGATCACATTACAAGACCCTTTACATCTACAGACACTGCACACTACAAAGGATCACATTACAAGACCCTTTACATCTACAGACACTGCACACTACAAAGGATCACATTACAAGACCCTTTACATCTACAGACACTGTACACTACAAAGGATCACATTACAAGACCCTTTACATCTACATCTACAGACACTGCACACTACAAAGGGTCACATTACAAGACCCTTTACATCTACAGACACTGTACACTACAAAGGATCACATTACAAGACCCTTTACATCTACATGACACTGCACACTACAAAGGGTCACATTACAAGACCCTTTACATCTACATCTACAGACACTGTACACTACAAAGGATCACATTACAAGACCCTTTACATCTACAGACACTGCACACTACAAAGGGTCACATTACAAGACCCTTTACATCTACATCTACAGACACTGTACACTACAAAGGATCACATTACAAGACCCTTTACATCTACAGACACTGCACACTACAAAGGATCACATTACAAGACCCTTTACATCTACAGACACTGTACACTACAAAGGATCACATTACAAGACCCTTTACATCTACATCTACAGACACTGCACACTACAAAGGATCACATTACAAGACCCTTTACATCTACAGACACTGCACACTACAAAGGGTCACATTACAAGACCCTTTACATCTACAGACACTGCACACTACAAAGGATCACATTACAAGACCCTTTACATCTACATCTACAGACACTGCACACTACAAAGGTCACATTACAAGACCCTTTACATCTACACACTGCACACTACAAGGATCACATTACAAGACCTTTACATCTACTCTACAGACACTGACACTACAAAGGGTCACATTACAAGACCCTTACATCTACAGACACTGTACACTACAAAGGTCACATTACAAGACCTTTACATCTACAGACACTGCACACTACAAAGGATCACATTACAAGACCCTTTACATTAATCTACAGGCACTGCACACTACAAAGGATCACATTACAAGACCTTTACATCTACAGCACTGACACTACAAAGGATCACATTACAAGACCCTTTACATCTACAGACACTGACACTACAAAGGTCACATTACAAGACCCTTTACATCTACATCACAGATGCACACTACAAAGGTCACATTACAAGACCCTTTACCAACTAAGCACTGACACTACAAAGGATCACATTACAAGACCCTTTACATCTACAGACACTGCACACTACAAAGGTCACATTACAAGACCCTTTACATC
>CM060312.1:98012431-98029931 GCA_030674185.1 Monoplex corrugatus | reverse complement strand
CAATTAACTCTCTGTGTTTCTCCCTTGCTCCTTTGCTTTATGTCATTTCTATCATTTTCTCCCTTGTTGGTCCATTCACCTGGGTATGTTCTATAAAGCCTTAAAGACTTTTCCCTAGGACTGATAACTGGATACACGCTTTAAATGCATTTTTGGCTCCAAGGGATTGTGATGTGCAGAAGCAATTTACGGTTATTTAATCCCACTTTCATACATGTTTTAATGTCCTTAATCATGTTCACAGATATTTACATTTGCTTTTTTTTTAACACCCCTGGTGATAAACTGGATGAAGTGGTCAATGCCAGGGATTATCCTTTGGTATGTTTTGATATCCTTAATCATGTTGACATGCATATTCAGATTTTTTCAACCCTCTGATGATAATTTAGATGGAGTGGTCAACATCAGTGGCATATCCTTAGGTTATGTGTGTTAACTGACAGGCGTACTTGCTCTTCCTTTCCAGGTGTTCATTTTTGGGTATGTTTGTTAGTTTGTTAGTTAGTTTGTTTGTTTGTTTGTTTCCAGTGATGTATACAGCTGGCTGAGATTTAAACAACAACAACAACAACAGAGTTTGTTCAAGACGGATGTATTGTACTCAGACAATACCACAGACAGTCTACCAAACTCTGCCAGTAACTACTGGCAGACACCTTGACCCTGCACAAAACACAAAACCCTGTGCACTGGCAAGGAATTGAAATGGGGAGAGAGGGGGAGGAAGGGAGCTAACAAACAGTAAGCTGACACAAGCACAATAGTGAAGTATGGGGAGAGAGGGGGCAGGAAGAGAGCTAACAAACAGTAAGCTGACACAAGCACAATAGTGAAGTATGGGGAGAGAGGGGCAGGAAGAGAGCTAACAAACAGTAAGCTGACACAAGCACAATAGTGAAGCATGGGGAGAGAGGGGGCAGGAAGGGAGCTAACAAACAGTAAGCTGACACAAGCACAATAGTGAAGATGGGGAGAGAGGGGGCAGGAAGAGAGCTAACAAACAGTAAACTGACACAAGCACAATAGTGAAGATGGGGAGAGAGGGGGCAGGAAGAGAGCTAACAAACAGTAAGCTGACACAAGCACAATAGTGAAGTATGGGGAGAGAGGGGGCAGGAAGAGAGCTAACAAACAGTAAGCTGACACAAGCACAATAGTGAAGTATGGGGAGAGAGGGGGCAGGAAGAGAGCTAACAAACAGTAAGCTGACACAAGCACAATAGTGAAGCATGGAGAGAGAGGGGGCAGGAAGAGAGCTAACAAACAGTAAGCTGACACAAGCACAATAGTGAAGCATGGAGAGAGAGGGGGCAGGAAGGGAGCTAACAAACAGTAAACTGACACAAGCACAATAGTGAAGATGGGGATACAGGGGGCAGGAAGGGAGCTAACAAACAGTAAGCTGACACAAGCACAATAGTGAAGCATGGGGATACAGGGGGCAGGAAGGGAGCTAACAAACAGTAAGCTGACACAAGCACAATAGTGAAGCAGGGGGATACAGGGGGCAGGAAGGGAGCTAACAAACAGTAAGCTGACACAAGCACAATAGTGAAGCATGGGGAGAGAGGGGGCAGGAAGAGAGCTAACAAATACAACAGTAGTGCACAGCACATAGGATGGAAGAGGGCAGAAGGAGCTACAACAGTAACTGAACAAGCCAATAGTGAAGATGGGAAGGGCAGGAGAGTAACAAACAGTAAGCTGACACAAGCACAATAGTGAAGATGGGGAGAGGGGGCAGAAGGAGCTAACAAACAGTAAGCTGACACAAGCACATAGTGAAGCATGGAAAGGGGGCAGGAAGGGAGCTAACAAACAGTAACTGACACAAGCACAATAGTGAAGCATGGGGAAAGGGGCAGGAAGGGAGCTAACAAACAGTAAGCTGACACAAGCACAATAGTGAGCATGGGGAAGAGGGGGCAGGAAGGAGTAACAAACAGTAAGCTGACACAAGCACAATAGTGAAGCATGGGAAGGGGGCAGGAGAGAGCTAAAAACAGTAAGCTGACACAAGCAATAGTGAAGATGGGAAGGGGGCAGGAAGAGACTAACAAACAGTAAGCTGACACAAGCACAAAGTGAAGATGGGGAGAAGGGGGCAGGAAGGAGCTAACAAACAGTAAGCTGACACAAGTACAATAGTGAAGCATGGGGAGAAGGGGGCAGGAAGAGAGCTAACAAACAGTAAGCTGACACAAGCACAATAGTGAAGCTGGAGAAGGGGGCAGGAAGGAGCTAACAAACAGTAAGCTGACACAAGCACAATAGTGAAGATGGGGAGAGAGGGGGCAGGAAGGAGAGCTAACAAACAGTAAGCTGACACAAGCACAATAGTGAAGCATGGGGAGAGAGGGGGCAGGAAGGGAGCTAACAAACAGTAAGCTGACACAAGCACAATAGTGAAGCATGGGGAGAGAGGGGGCAGGAAGAGAGCTAACAAACAGTAAGCTGACACAAGCACAATAGTGAAGATGGGGAGAGAGGGGGCAGGAAGGACTAACAAACAGTAAGCTGACACAAGCAAACAGTGAAGCATGGGGAGAGAGGGGCAGGAACAGAGCTAACAAACAGTAAGCTGACACAAGCAGAAAGTGAGCATGGGAGAGAGGGGGCAGGAAGAGAGCTAACAAACAGTAAGCTGACACAAGCACAATAGTGAAGCATGGGAGAGAGAGGGGGCAGGAACAGACTAACAAACAGTAAGCTGACACAAGCACAATAGTGAAGCATGGGGAGAGAGGGGTCAGGAAGACTAACAAACAGTAAGCTGACACAAGCACAATAGTGAAGCATGGGGAGAGAGGGGGCAGGAAGGAGCTAACAAACAGTAAGCTGACACAAGCACAATAGTGAAGCATGGGGAAGAGGGGGCAGGAACAGACTTAACAAACAGTAAGCTGACACAAGCACAATAGTGAAGATGGAGAGAGGCAGGAAAGAGCTAAAAACAGTAAGCTGACACAAGCAGAAAGTGAAGCATGGAGAGAGGGGGTGCATGACTGTATAATTCATTCTACAGATCATGTCAAATGTCAGTTTTAAAAACAAAGTAAAGTAAAGAAAACTGCCTCGGGTTGTGTATGTGTGTGTGTGTGTGTGTGTGTTGTGTGTGTGTGTGTGTGTGTGTGTGTGTGTGTGTGTGTGTGTGTGTGTGTGTGTGTGTGTGTGTTGTGTGTGTGTGTGTGTGTGTGTGTGTGTGTGTGTGTGTGTGTGTGTGTGTGTGTGTGTGTGTGTGTGTGTGTGTGTGTGTGTGTGTGTGTGTGTGTGTGTGTGTGTGTGTGTGTGTGTGTGTTGTGTGTGTGTGTGTGTGTGTGTGTGTGTGTGTGTGTGTGTGTGTGTGTGTGTGTGTGTGTGTGTGTGTGTGTGTGTGTGTGTGTGTGTGTGTGTGTGTGTGTGTGTGTGTGTGTGTGTGTGTGTGTGTGTGTGTGTGTGTGTGTGTGTGTGTGTGTGTGTGTGTGTGTGTGTGTGTGTGTGTGTGTGTGTGTGTGTGTGTGTGTGTGTGTGTGTGTGTGTGTGTGTGTTGGGGTGTGTGTGTGTGTGTGTGTGTGTGTGTGTGTGTGTGTGTGTGTGTGTGGTGTGTGTGTGTGTGTGTGTGTGTGTGTGTGGTGTGTTGTGTGTGTGTGTGTGGTGTGTGTGTGTGTGTGTGTTTTGTGTGTGTGTGTGTGTGGTGTGTTGTGTGTGTGTGGTGTGTGTGTGTGTGTGTGTGTGTTGTGTGTGTGTGTGTGTGTGTGTGTGTGACCCATTCTCACAAAGGAAACAAAAGTCAGTTTTTGGTGATGCGAGTTACTGATACATAGACAAAACTTCTAAACAAAAGCTGTACAAAATGTCATATATGTAAATCTATGTTTCGAGAAAATAGAGGACTAAAGTTTGAGAATATCCAGAATTTGCTGTCAGATTTTTCTTAGTCACCAAAAGAATGATTTCTTATGAATTCCAACTGGGTTATTTTCAGTAAGGTATGCAGTGCTAAGAAGCTGATGACATCAGCTTCAAAAAGGATGCATGAAATATTAATGTTTTGTAATGGAAAGAATTAAGACAGTAGTGTGAAAATTGCTTAGTGTGGGAAATTTCAACAAAGAAGAGCCAAAACGTCATCATATTCATTTATGCCCAGCAATGTTACCACAGTTATTTCATTCTATCTCTTTCTTATGGTGAATTTTAGAGGTGACACTTATCATATCATCATCATCATCATCATCATCATCATCATCATCATCATCATCATCATCATCATCATCATCAGGTGCCCTGCCGCATCGTGTTGGCAATCATGGACTTCCATTTGTATCTATCTCTCGTTGCCCCTAGCATCTCCCCACCCTCCTCATCCCCAGCCACTCTGCAAGTCCGTCCAGCATTTTCTCCCTGAGTCTACCTGGTGCTCTCTTTCCCTCCAGCTTTCCCATTGTGACCAGGTGCTCCAAATCCCCCTTCCTCATAAAATGGCCTATAAATGTTGCCTGTCTTTTCCTGTTCTTCCTTATGAGTGATATACTTGTGTCTGCCTCCATCAAGACTGTCTCGTTTCTTTTCTTTGCTGTCCATGGAACTCTCAACATTCTTCTTAGAAACCACATCTCGGCTGCCTCAATCTTGTTCTGGCTTTGCTTGTTGACTGTCCACGCCTCACATTCGTACAACAGTATTGGTTCTATATAACATTCAAGAACTCTCTTTCTGATGCTAATTGATAGGCATTTGTTGGTAAGAATGGTCTCCATCTTCTTGAATGCTGTTTTGGCTTGGCTGATTCTGACGGCTACTTCTAATTTGCATCTGCCGTCTGATGAAATGATCATTCCCAGGTATTTAAATTTATCAACCTGTCTCAAGGTTGTGCCATTTGCTATTATTTTGCATGAGGGGATTTTATGTTTTTTACTGATCACCATGACTTCAGTCTTCCTGCTGTTTAGTTCCAACCCCTTACCTTTGCTTTCTATTTCTAGTATATTCACAAGGTATTGTAGGTCCCTTTCATTTTCTGCAATTAGCACGGTGTCATCTGCATATTGAATGTTGTTTATCATTTTCCCTCCAACCTTTAATCCAGGGTCTTCTTCTTCTCATGATGTTTTCGCTGTAAAGTGAAAACAGATCTGGTGACAAAACACAACCCTGTCTGACTCCTCTTTTGATGTTTTGGAAAGAGCTTATATTGTTTTCTATTCTCATTGCAGCTGTTTGTTCCCAGTACATATTTCTGATTATTCGTAGATCTTTTCCATCAATATTTAGTCTCTCCAGTTGGTTGATCAATTCTTCATGTCTTACCCGATTGAAAGCCTTGGTGTAGTCAACAAAGCATAAATACAAATCCTTATTCATCTCAATTGACCTCTCTATGATAGTTCTTAGGATGTATATGGCATTAATAGTTCCTTTCCCTTCCACAAAGCCACACTGTTCTTCTGCTATTTCTCTTTTGATTCTATTCCTTGTCCTCATCATGATATTCTTAACAGGATTTTTGTTACATGACTCATCAAACTGATTGTGCGATGGAGTTCGCATTCTATAGCCCCTGTCTTCTTTGGAAGTGCAATGAAAATTGATTTTGACATATCTCTGGGGATTTTTCCAGTGTCGTAAATTTCATTTAGGAGGACTGTTATTTTTTCTATGCCAAATTCCTCCAGGGCTTCAATCATCTCTGTAGTAATGTTGTCTGGTCCTGGGGCTTTTCCTGGTTTCATCTTTTTCAGTGCTGCTCTAACTTCATCTTTCATTATGGGTGATCCTTCAAAGTTCTTTCTTATAATGTGTTCTTCGTTTCTGTCATGTTCAAAAAGCTCTTTAATGTACTCTCCCCATCTGTCTAATATTTTGTCTTTTTCCATGATAAGCGTGCCATCTTTCGATTTCAAGCAACCAGTTGATAAGCATGTATTTTTCCTGTGGACAATTTCTTCAATTGTCTGTACATACCCTGATGATCCGTTTTGTGTCGGTCTTCCATTTCTTTGCACTTTGTTTTCAGCCAAGCTTCCTTAGCTTCATTGCACCTATTCCTGATCTCCTTGTTTATCTTCCTGTATATCTCCTCGTTCTCTCTTTGCCTTCCTCCTTTCCTCCATCAAGCCCAAAATTTCATTAGTCATCCAGCTCTTTTTTTTTGCTTTTCTATCTGCCTTAGGGATTTCTTCACAAGCTTCATTTATCAAATTTCTCAACTTTGTCCATTGTTCCTCATTGTCACCAACGTCTTCCAGAGCACTGAATTTGTTTTGAACATGAACATTAAATTTTTCACATATCACTTTATCTGTCTTTAAGAGTCCAAGGTTTAGTTTGATGTTGCTTTTGGTCTGTTTCCTTTTCCTCAATTTCAGTCTAAATCTTCCCACTACAGGATTGTGGTCACTGTTGCAGTCTGCGCCTGGTAGTGTTTTTTTTGACAGTAAAGAATTTCTAAATCTTTTGTTGATCAGGATGTAGTCAATCTGATGTTTGGTCATATATATAAAGAAAAGTCGGAAGAACAAGCTGCAACTAAAATCTCAACTTCATCTGGACAGACCCTCACCACTTTCCTGATGCTGTCCCTCAGTTTGCCCACATGATGTACATCCTGGTTTGCAAGTACCTGTCACATATATACAATTGCAGGATGACCTCATCAACTGACCTCGGTGTCAATGATGTCGGTGATGAAGCAGGCTGACAAAAGAGGCAGACGTACAAACTGCAAAAGAGTGGGCAACCGTGACAGCCGTTCTTTTTCCTCATGTCTCACCCAGTCCAATACCGCCTGGTATACCGGCTCCTCCGAGTTCACCTGAAAACACACCACACTCATATAACGGGGCCTAAAAAACAAAAGATAGAAAACACTGATCACCACTCATGGCTTGCTCAAGAAAACAAAAGGAAAATGAAGTGGACGGATCAACAGAACATGGATGGAAACAAGAAAGGTTATGAATTAGATCAAGCGAAACTGTCACCTGGACTATCTGCTGCCTGAAGGACAAAGAACAAGAGTTGGTACAATTCATGCCACTACTTGTGTTCCTGAGTCCTTGTGTCCCTGAATTCATGCCACTACTTGTGTTCCTGAGTCCTTATGTCCCTAGATTCATGCCACTACTTGTGTTCCTGAGTCCTTGTGTCCCTGAATTCATGCCACTACTTGTGTTCCTTAGTCCTTGTTATGTCCCTGAATTCATGCCACTACTTGTGTTCCTGAGTCCTTATGTCCCTGAATTCATGCCACTACTTGTGTTCCTGAGTCCTTGTGTCCCTGAATTCACGCCACTACTTGTGTTCCTGAGTCCTTATGTCCCTGAATTCATGCCACTACTCGTGTTCCTGAGTCCTTGTGTCCCTGAATTCATGCCACTACTTGTGTTCCTGAGTCCTTGTCATGTCCCTGAATTCATGCCACTACTTGTGTTCCTGAGTCCTTGTTATGTCCCTGAATTCATGCCACTACTTGTGTTCCTGAGTCCTTGTTATGTCCCTGAATTCATGCCACTACTTGTGTTCCTTAGTCCTTGTTATGTCCCTGAATTCATGCCACTACTTGTATTCCTGAGTCCTTGTTATGTCCCTGAATTCATGCCACTACTTGTGTTCCTGAGTCCTTGTTATGTCCCTGAATTCATGCCACTACTTGTGTTCCTGAGTCCTTGTTATGTCCCTGAATTCATGCCACTACTTGTGTTCCTCAGTCCTTGTTATGTCCCTGAATTCATGCCACTACTTGTGTTCCTGAGTCCTTATGTCCCTGAATTCATGCCACTACTTGTGTTCCTGAGTCCTTGTTATGTCCCTGAATTCATGCCACTACTTGTGTTCCTTAGTCCTTGTTATGTCCCTGAATTCATGCCACTACTTGTGTTCCTGAGTCCTTGTTATGTCCCTGAATTCATGCCACTACTTGTGTTCCTTAGTCCTTGTTATGTCCCTGAATTCATGCCACTACTTGTGTTCCTGAGTCCTTGTTATGTCCCTGAATTCATGCCACTACTTGTGTTCCTCAGTCCTTATGTCCCTGAATTCATGCCACTACTTGTGTTCCTGAGTCCTTGTTATGTCCCTGAATCCATGCCACTACTTGTGTTCCTGAGTCCTTGTTATGTCCCTGAATCCATGCCACTACTTGTGTTCCTGAGTCCTTGTTATGTCCCTGAATTCATGCCACTACTTGTATTCCTGAGTCCTTGTTATGTCCCTGAATTCATGCCACTACTTGTGTTCCTGAGTCCTTGTTATGTCCCTGAATTCATGCCACTACTTGTGTTCCTGAGTCCTTGTTATGTCCCTGAATTCATGCCACTACTTGTGTTCCTGAGTCCTTGTTATGTCCCTGAATTCATGCCACTACTTGTGTTCCTGAGTCCTTATGTCCCTGAATTCATGCCACTACTTGTGTTCCTGAGTCCTTGTTATGTCCCTGAATTCATGCCACTACTTGTGTTCCTTAGTCCTTGTTATGTCCCTGAATTCATGCCACTACTTGTGTTCCTGAGTCCTTGTTATGTCCCTGAATTCATGCCACTACTTGTGTTCCTCAGTCCTTATGTCCCTGAATTCATGCCACTACTTGTGTTCCTGAGTCCTTGTTATGTCCCTGAATCCATGCCACTACTTGTGTTCCTGAGTCCTTGTTATGTCCCTGAATCCATGCCACTACTTGTGTTCCTGAGTCCTTGTTATGTCCCTGAATTCATGCCACTACTTGTGTTCCTTAGTCCTTGTTATGTCCCTGAATTCATGCCACTACTTGTGTTCCTGAGTCCTTGTTATGTCCCTGAATTCATGCCACTACTTGTGTTCCTCAGTCCTTATGTCCCTGAATTCATGCCACTACTTGTGTTCCTGAGTCCTTGTTATGTCCCTGAATCCATGCCACTACTTGTGTTCCTGAGTCCTTGTTATGTCCCTGAATTCATGCCACTACTTGTGTTCCTGAGTCCTTGTTATGTCCCTGAATTCATGCCACTACTTGTGTTCCTGAGTCCTTATGTCCCTGAATTCATGCCACTACTTGTGTTCCTGAGTCCTTGTTATGTCCCTGAATCCATGCCACTACTTGTGTTCCTGAGTCCTTGTTATGTCCCTGAATTCATGCCACTAGTTGTGTTCCTGAGTCCTTATGTCCCTGAATCCATGCCACTAGTTGTGTTCCTGAGTCCTTGTTATGTCCCTGAATCCATGCCACTACTTGTGTTCCTGAGTCCTTGTTATGTCCCTGAATTCATGCCACTACTTGTGTTCCTGAGTCCTTGTTATGTCCCTGAATTCATGCCACTACTTGTGTTCCTCAGTCCTTATGTCCCTGAATCCATGCCACTAGTTGTGTTCCTGAGTCCTTGTTATGTCCCTGAATCCATGCCACTAGTTGTGTTCCTGAGTCCTTGTTATGTCCCTGAATCCATGCCACTACTTGTGTTCCTGAGTCCTTATGTCCCTGAATCCATGCCACTAGTTGTGTTCCTGAGTCCTTATGTCCCTGAATCCATGCCACTAGTTGTGTTCCTGAGTCCTTGTTATGTCCCTGAATTCATGCCACTACTTGTGTTCCTGAGTCCTTATGTCCCTGAATTCATGCCACTACTTGTGTTCCTGAGTCCTTGTTATGTCCCTGAATCCATGCCACTACTTGTGTTCCTGAGTCCTTGTTATGTCCCTGAATCCATGCCACTACTTGTGTTCCTGAGTCCTTGTTATGTCCCTGAATTCATGCCACTACTTGTGTTCCTTAGTCCTTGTTATGTCCCTGAATTCATGCCACTACTTGTGTTCCTGAGTCCTTGTTATGTCCCTGAATTCATGCCACTACTTGTGTTCCTGAGTCCTTGTTATGTCCCTGAATTCATGCCACTACTTGTGTTCCTGAGTCCTTGTTATGTCCCTGAATCCATGCCACTACTTGTGTTCCTGAGTCCTTGTTATGTCCCTGAATTCATGCCACTACTTGTGTTCCTGAGTCCTTATGTCCCTGAATTCATGCCACTACTTGTGTTCCTGAGTCCTTGTTATGTCCCTGAATCCATGCCACTACTTGTGTTCCTGAGTCCTTGTTATGTCCCTGAATTCATGCCACTACTTGTGTTCCTCAGTCCTTGTTATGTCCCTGAATTCATGCCACTACTTGTGTTCCTGAGTCCTTGTTATGTCCCTGAATTCATGCCACTACTTGTGTTCCTGAGTCCTTGTTATGTCCCTGAATTCATGCCACTACTTGTGTTCCTGAGTCCTTGTTATGTCCCTGAATTCATGCCACTACTTGTGTTCCTCAGTCCTTGTTATGTCCCTGAATTCATGCCACTACTTGTGTTCCTTAGTCCTTATGTCCCTGAATTCATGCCACTACTTGTGTTCCTTAGTCCTTATGTCCCTGAATTCATGCCACTACTTGTGTTCCTTAGTCCTTATGTCCCTGAATTCATGCCACTACTTGTGTTCCTTAGTCCTTATGTCCCTGAATTCATGCCACTACTTGTGTTCCTGAGTCCTTGTTATGTCCCTGAATTCATGCCACTACTTGTGTTCCTTAGTCCTTGTTATGTCCCTGAATTCATGCCACTACTTGTGTTCCTTAGTCCTTGTTATGTCCCTGAATTCATGCCACTACTTGTGTTCCTGAGTCCTTATGTCCCTGAATTCATGCCACTACTTGTGTTCCTGAGTCCTTATGTCCCTGAATTCATGCCACTACTTGTGTTCCTGAGTCCTTATGTCCCTGAATCCATGCCACTACTTGTGTTCCTGAGTCCTTATGTCCCTGAATTCATGCCACTACTTGTGTTCCTGAGTCCTTATGTCCCTGAATCCATGCCACTACTTGTGTTCCTGAGTCCTTATGTCCCTGAATTCATGCCACTACTTGTGTTCCTGAGTCCTTATGTCCCTGAATCCATGCCACTACTTGTGTTCCTGAGTCCTTATGTCCCTGAATTCATGCCACTACTTGTGTTCCTGAGTCCTTATGTCCCTGAATTCATGCCACTACTTGTGTTCCTGAGTCCTTATGTCCCTGAATTCATGCCACTACTTGTGTTCCTGAGTCCTTATGTCCCTGAATCCATGCCACTACTTGTGTTCCTGAGTCCTTATGTCCCTGAATCCATGCCACTACTTGTGTTCCTGAGTCCTTATGTCCCTGAATCCATGCCACTACTTGTGTTCCTGAGTCCTTATGTCCCTGAATCCATGCCACTACTTGTGTTCCTGAGTCCTTATGTCCCTGAATCCATGCCACTAGTTGTGTTCCTGAGTCCTTATGTCCCTGAATCCATGCCACTAGTTGTGTTCCTGAGTCCTTGTTATGTCCCTGAATTCATGCCACTACTTGTGTTCCTGAGTCCTTGTTATTTCCCTGAATTCATGCCACTACTTGTGTTCCTGAGTCCTTGTTATGTCCCTGAATCCATGCCACTACTTGTGTTCCTTAGTCCTTGTTATGTCCCTGAATTCATGCCACTACTTGTGTTCCTGAGTCCTTGTTATGTCCCTGAATTCATGCCACTACTTGTGTTCCTTAGTCCTTGTTATGTCCCTGAATTCATGCCACTACTTGTGTTCCTGAGTCCTTGTTATGTCCCTGAATTCATGCCACTACTTGTGTTCCTGAGTCCTTGTTATGTCCCTGAATTCATGCCACTACTTGTGTTCCTGAGTCCTTGTTATGTCCCTGAATTCATGCCACTACTTGTGTTCCTGAGTCCTTATGTCCCTGAATTCATGCCACTACTTGTGTTCCTGAGTCCTTATGTCCCTGAATTCATGCCACTACTTGTGTTCCTGAGTCCTTGTTATGTCCCTGAATTCATGCCACTACTTGTGTTCCTGAGTCCTTATGTCCCTGAATTCATGCCACTACTTGTGTTCCTGAGTCCTTATGTCCCTGTTGTGGACAGTGTCTTGTTGCCTGATGTCTACTCCAATGCACTGTTGTCTGACTACATGCTGCTTTTGTGTGCTTTAGTTTTCTTTGCTTTAACACAGTGACTACAATATTTTGGGTCATATTTTATGTTTGGAATAAAATACACCTAATTTCAGCTACACTAACTTCCCAGCTTGACTACCATAATTTTCTGTTAGCTGGTTTTCATCAAGCAAAATTTCTTGATTGCAGAGGGTTCAGAACAACGCAGCACAGTTCACTGTGAGGAAAAGAGAAAGCATGAACATGTACCAACATTGCTCAAAAACCTCCACTGATTGGCCAGATTTTATAAATGTTAATGTACTTTGTTGTGTTTTAACATTTGTATTCACTGGTTTCTTTAACCCCCCAGGTAATAAATTGTGTAAACCAGTCAACACCAGGGGCATACGCTTAGATATGTGTGAAAATGCCTTTATATGTGTACTTCATTTTCTTTTCCATCCCCCCCCCCCCCCCCCCCCCCCAGGGTTAACAAACTGTTGTGTGTCTTTTGAGACAGCTTTGCGTTGTTGGATGGGCTTTAAGCATCAGTAATAATAAGATGAACTGTCATCTGTGTAACTGTTGAATATAGTAATTTTCAATGATATGTATAGCAATGCCACATGAAAAATTGAAATTGGGTTTTGAGTTAAAAGATGTATATAGTTTTGAAGATATCGTTGTTCTGAGTTATTGTTGTTCTGAGTAAAAAAGCAGTTTAAATTTTTCCAATCGGACCAATAGTTCACGAGATATTCCAATTTGAAGCGTCAAAAATTTCTTAAATTTTGGTACAACATTTTAGTGGGACAAAGAAGAGATGTGTGGGACAGCTGTCACAGAACAAACCCATCAAATGGCATGGTATGCTGATTTTGCTGGAAATGACATTCATTTTGTAATTGTGAGAGACAGACACGATCAAATGTCATGAAATTTTGATCGTTGATGTATTTTTGTATGCCGAATTGAATGAAACCATTATCGTAACTCTGCGACGAGCCATTTTTGTCTTATTACAGGAAACATGTGATATTTGGCATGTTTTATCAGTTTTTCATTAATAATTGCCCATATTGTATTAATAACAGACAAAAATGAAGCTAGAAACAAAACAAGAATATATAATCATTTCATGAGATAGATATAAAATCGTTTCGCTCATCGTTCAAGTGTCTTATTACTGCAAATCAAACCAAAATAGTCATGACTCGCTACTTCAGTATCTTATGAATAATTTGTAATATTTCATCAGTTTCTGTACATATAAAAGGAAATCTGAGAATCAATGACTTCTGGAATCACTTCAATAATTGAAATATTAAAAATTACTGCATGCTTTTATGCTGCAGTCTATCCAAAAATATCATCCGATCAAAATTCTTCTAAAAACTACACACACACACATACACATGCAGTTTTATGTATAACATCAGCACAGTTTTCTGTCTACATACATTTTAAAATATAGATCTTTTTAATAGTATGTATAAACCTAAATGATTATGTCTGTATACATTTTGAAATACTGCACTTTTTTAATAGTATGTAAAAACCTAAATGATTATGTCTCTGTACATTTTGAAATACTGCACTTTTTAATAGTATGTAAAAACCTAAATGATTATGTCTGTACATTTTGAAATACTGCACTTTTTAATAGTATGTAAAAACCTAAATGATTATGTCTGTACATTTAGAAATACTGTACTTTTTAATAGTATGTAAAAACCTTTAGAAATGATTATGTCTGTAATTTAGAAATACTGCACTTTTTAATAGTATGTAAAAACCTAAATGATTATGTCTGTACATTTAGAAATACTGTACTTTTTAATAGTATGTAAAAACCTAAATGATTATGTCTCTGTACATTTAGAAATACTGTACTTTTTAATAGTATGTAAAAACCTAAATGATTATGTCTGTACATTTGAAATACTGTACTTTTTAATAGTATGTAAAAACCTAAATGATTATGTCTGTACATTTAGAAATACTGTACTTTTTAATAGTATGTAAAAACCTAAATGATTATGTCTGTACATTTAGAATACTGCACTTTTTAATAGTATGTAAAAACCTAAAATGATTATGTCTGTAATTTAGAAATACTGACTTTTTAATAGTATGTAAAAACCTAAATGATTATTGTCTGTACATTTAGAAATACTGCACTTTTTAATAGTATGTAAAAACCTTTAGAAATGATTATGTCTGTAATTTAGAAATACTGCACTTTTTAATAGTATGTAAAAACCTTAGAAATGATTATGTCTGTACATTTAGAAATACTGTACTTTTTAATAGTATGTAAAAACCTAAATGATTATGTTCTGTACATTTAGATAGTATTTTTATTACTGTACTTTTTAATAGTATGTAAAAACCTAAATGATTATGTCTGTACATTTAGAAATACTGTACTTTTTAATAGTATGTAAAAACCTAAATGATTATGTCTGTACATTTAGAAATACTGTACTTTTTAATAGTATGTAAAAACCTAAATGATTATGTCTCGTACATTTTGAAATACTGACTTTTTAATAGTATGTAAAAACCTAAATGATTATGTCTGTACATTTAGAAATACTGTACTTTTTAATAGTATGTAAAAACCTAAATGATTATGTCTGTAACATTTTGAATACTGTACTTTTTAATAGTATGTAAAAACCTAAATGATTATGTCTGTACATTTAGAAATACTGTACTTTTTAATAGTATGTAAAAACCTAAATGATTATGTCTATGTTACATTTTGAAATACTGTACTTTTTATTAGTATGTAAAAACCTAAATGATTATGTCTATGTACATTTTGAAATACTGTACTTTTTATTTGTATGTAAAAACCTAAATGATTATGTCTATGTACATTTTGAGATACTGTACTTTTTATTAGTATGTAAAAACCTAAATGATTATGTCTATGTACATTTTGAAATACTGCACTTTTTAATAGTAGGTCAAAACCTAAACGGCCATAACAGTGACCAATAACACATGTTAACCAAAAGGCACTGAACATTGATAGTGTCAATGGCTCACTTCGGCTCACAGCAGTACTACATCACTGACAGCAGTAGGTGTCAGTTTACATCACTGACAGCAGTAGGTGTCAGTTTACATCACTGACAGCAGTAGGTGTCAGTTTACATCACTGACAGCAGTAGGTGTCAGTTTACATCACTGACAGCAGTAGGTGTCAGTTTACATCACTGACAGCAGTAGGTGTCAGTTTACAGCAGTAGGTGTCAGTTTACATTACTGACAACAGTAGGTGTCAGTTTACATCACTGACAACAGTAGGTGTCAGTTTACATCACTGACAGCAGTAGGTGTCAGTTTACATCACTGACAACAGTAGGTGTCAGTTTACATCACTGACAACAGTAGGTGTCAGTTTACAACAGTAGGTGTCAGTTTACATCACTGACAGCAGTAGGTGTCAGTTTACACCACTGACAGCAGTATGTGTCAGTTTACATCACTGAACTGACAGCAGTAGGTGTCAGTTTACATTACTGACAGCAGTAGGTGTCAGTTTACATCACTGACAGCAGTAGGTGTCAGTTTACATCACTGATAGCAGTAGGTGTCAGTTTACACCAGGTTCCACAGACCCTCAGCAGCTGGTTTGTTTCCTCAAGAGCTTAGTGGGCACTTGTGAACTAAGGCATCACTCCTGCATGACTGTGAGCTGCCTAAAGTCGCTAACTCTATCAGGATTAGGGAAGATCTATACAACAGTTAGGGAGAGGAGTTGGGCACCACCCTCTGAATGCTGGCCCCAAGGAAAGTGGAAGTCCCAAACACCTCATGCCCATATCATCTAAGGGTTATATGACAACCTATTTCTGGTCTCTCAGCATCAACATCATCATATGCCCTGATGCATGGCGCTGGTGATCCTGGTCCTCCATACCAATCTATCTTTCGTCGCTACATCTACCACCCTCTCTATCTTCATCCACTCTGAAAGTCCGTCCAATATTTTCTCCCTGGGTCTACGTGGTGCTCTTTTTCCCTCCAGCTTTCCTGTTGTGACCAGGTGATCTCTACTCACAATAACACACGTGGGAACAGAACGCCACACAACCCACCTGTAGATGGTCACTCTTGACCAAAGATTTCACCTCATCGAAGGGAAGGGATCTGAACTCCTCTTGCTTCACAACGTCCTCAAAGTGGCGTAAACTGAAGCGGTCGGATGCTTCCCAGAGGGCGTGGCAGCCGTGGCGCTCTGCAAAGATCTTGATACCCATGCAGTTGGTGCTGTCTAGCTGTTTCTCCAAAAACTGACAGCACGCCTCCCGTACCCCTGTCCACAGAATGCTGAATATTGTTTTCTGTTTGTTTGCTTTGTTTGGATTGTTTTTGCATTCAGAAGTTGTTTTTTTTTTCCTTTCTCATATGCATGTAGTCATGTTAATTTGCCCACACTGTGCAAGTGGTATGCTGCTACAATTGTAGGCCCTATACAGTATTCATATTCTGTATACAAGCAATATCATGAATATGTTTCAGATACTGTTTACAGTATACAGTCTATATATTTTGTGTGCAAGCGATATGTTGCTGCTACTGTTTACAATACACTGTCTATATATTTTGTGTGCAAGCGATATGTTGCTGCTACTGTTTACAGTCTACAGTCTAGTGTGCAAGCAATATATTGCTGCTACTGTTTACAGTCTACAGTCTTGTGTGCAAGTGGTATGTTGCTGCTACTGTTTACAGTCTACAGTCTTGTGTGCAAGCAATATGTTGCTGCTACTGTTTACAGTCTACAGTCTTGTGTGCAAGCAATATGTTGCTGCTACTGTTTACAGTCTACAGTCTTGTGTGCAAGTGGTATGTTGCTGCTACTGTTTACAGTCTACAGTCTTGTGTGCAAGTGGTATGTTGCTGCTACTGTTTAAAGTCTACAGTCTTGTGTGCAAGCAATATGTTGCTGCTACTGTTTACAGTCTACAGTCTTGTGTGCAAGCAATATGTTGCTGCTACTGTTTACAGTCTACAGTCTTGTGTGCAAGTGGTATGTTGCTGCTACTGTTTACAGTCTACAGTCTTGTGTGCAAGTGTATGTTGCTGCTACTGTTTACAGTCTACAGTCTTGTGTGCAAGCAATATGTTGCTGCTACTGTTTACAGTCTACAGTCTTGTGTGCAAGCAATATGTTGCTGCTACTGTTTACAGTCTACAGTCTTGTGTGCAAGTGGTATGTTGCTGCTACTGTTTACAGTCTACAGTCTTGTGTGCAAGCTATATGTTGCTGCTACTGTTTACAGTCTACAGTCTTGTGTGCAAGCATTATGTTGCTGCTACTGTTTACAGTCTACAGTCTTGTGTGCAAGGTATGTTGCTGCTACTGTTTACATCTACAGTCTTGTGTGCAATGCTATGTTGCTGCTACTGTTTACAGTCTACAGTCTTGTGTGCAAGTGTATGTTGCTGCTACTGTTTGACAGTCTCATTGATGAATATGCTCACCTGTTTCGCTGTGTCAAGACACATGCCCCACACCCTTCTCTGTGCACCTTCTTGATCATAGCCTGTAGGTTTGGTCCTTGTTAAATGACTGTTTCG
>CM060312.1:97977431-98007431 GCA_030674185.1 Monoplex corrugatus | reverse complement strand
TACGCACACAAACATAGACATACGCACACAAACATACACAGACATATGCACACATACACAGACATGCGCACACAAATATACACAGACATGAGCACACATACATACACAGACATACGCACACAAACATACACAGACATGTGCACACAAACATACACAGACATACACACACATACATAGACATACACACACAAACCTACACAGACATGCGCACACAAACCTACACAGACATGCGCACACAAACCTACACAGACATGTGCACACAAACATACACAGACATGCACACACAAACGTACGCAGACATACGATACGCACACAAACATACACTGATAATAATTAATAATTACAATATTTATATAGCGCAAAATCTTGATAAAATCAAATCTAAGCGCTGAAGCAGACACACACGCAAGCACGCACGCATGCACGCACGCACCACACACACGCACGCACGCACGCACGCACGCACACACACACCACACACACACACACACACACACACACACACACACACACACACACACACACACACACACACACACACACACCCACACACACGCATGGCTATAAATGGGAAGAAAGAATAAAAGCAATAAAAGCAAGAATAAAAGCAATGGAAAATTATAGAGAGCATAGCATATATACAATTATATATTATAACCATGTGATTCCCTCCGAGCGGAGACAGGCTGCAGAGGGGGGTTGAGTGAGGTTAGGATTTTATGCGGAGGAGAAAAGGTGAGTTTTGAGAGCGGACTTGAAGGAGACAAAAGTAGGTTGCTGACGGACTGAGAGAGGAAGTTTGTTCCAGGAGAGTGGACCAGAAACAGAGAAGGCTCGTGGACCATAGGTATTGAGCTTAGTGCGTGGAAAGCGAAAAGTCAGAGGATCAGAGGCAGAGGACATGCGCACTGACATGCGCACACAAACATGCGCACTGACATGCGCAGAGGACATGCGCACTGACATGCGCACACAAACATATACAGACATACGCGCACAAACATACATAGACATACGCACATAAACATACACAGACATGAGCACACATACATACACAAACATACACAGACATACGCACACAAACATAGACATACGCACACAAACATACACAGACATACGCACACAGACATGCACACACAAATATACACAGACATGAGCACACATAATGTATACACAGACATACGCACACAAACCTACACAGACATGCGCACACAAACATACACAGACATACACACACATACATAGACATACACACACAAACCTACACAGACATGCGCACACAAACCTACACAGACATGAGCACACAAACTTACACAGACATGTGCACACAAACATACACAGACATGCACACACAAACATACGCATACGATACGCACACAAACATACACTGACATGCGCACACAAACATATACAGACATACGCGCACAAACATACATAGACATGCGCACACAAACATACACAGACATATGCACACAAACATACACAGACATACGCACACAAACATACACAGACATACGCACACAAACATAGACATACGCACACAAACATATACAGACATGCGCACACAAACATGCACAGACATATGCACACAAACATACACAGACATGCACACATAAACATACAGACATGTGCACACAAACATACACAGATGTACACACAAACATACACAGATGTTCACACAAACATACACAGACATGCGCACACAACATGCACAGATATGCGCACACAAACATGTACACAGATGTACACATACATAAGACACAAGACTTACTACTATTAAATGTCCAAAGTAGAAAATAAACATCCAAAAGTACCAATGGGGCCAGAGCACCAATGCCTCACCATTGTGTGGACAACCACCTCCCAGCCCTGGACACCACATGGCAGACATCCCATCAAATAAAGGGAAAGGGGGGGGGGGGGCTGTTCATGCGCTGCTGCACAACCCACTCAGACCAGCCCCCAGTTATTCCGCCCACAAGCCAAATGGCAAGATTGGGAGATAACAAATACAGCAGGACACAGCCACACAACACACACCAAACACATCCAGACCAGCTATCGGACCAAGAGAGAATGAAACAGCCCTCCATCGCCTTTCACTGGGCCTTCTCTCTCTATTGGGATGACCACCAACCAGCTCGAACAGCTTCCACCTCTTCTCCCATTACACTTGACACTTAGCAGTTGGGAGCTCTCTACAATGCTTTACTTCAAACACTGGGGGTATACTTACGACCGCAAAAGTAGCCAGGCATTAGCCATTACGCTCCAGATTTTCACTAGTTCATCACCCTCAGGTAAGTATGACATGCCCCCACAAACACAGAACTACTTCTACCAAATGTCTAAAGTAATAATGTTAAGCCTACTTAGATACAAAACCATTTTTATGGTTCACCACAGTGAACTCCTTCATTTTCCGGTACTTTCGCCTTCTCAAATTAATTACGTAACTGTAAGCGGAAAAGCATTCTAAAACTTAACAGTGCACATACTGACATAGTACTTACTTCACTGGTAAACATGGCACAAAAATAGTCACTGCACGCAGCTAGCACTATTCGATGAGCCGGAAACTTTTGTCCTTGTACATTTAAAGTCACATCACACAGTGTGTTTGTTTTCCGAAGATTGTTCATAGTAGCAAGGATGGATTTTGCGTGGCTGTCGGTGAAAATCTGGTAGTCGGCCATTTTGAAAACACGTATTAGGATAAACAACGTCTGTGTTTGTCATGAAAAAGCCTACTAAGACCAGCAAAAAGAAATTAGTTTGAAATTGGAAATTAGGGTCTTATGCGTCTGGCACCGGGCGCACTGCTAGACAGGCAAGAAGCCACAGTTTATGAAGAAACGACATGGTTTTAATGCATGCGTGCGTTGTCTTCTGCTAGTCGAACGTTCCTTGGTTCAGGGGCGATCACTCTGGAGCGTACTACCGTGTTTACATTTTCTGCTGCAGTTTCCGGTGCACACATGTTCGCTTACTTTTACCCAGATGGTTTGGCACTTAATTCCCAGACGATTCCCAGAATTTGCAGTGTTTCTGGCATTTTTACTCTGGATTCGGATTTCAGTTGCCTTGGGAGGCATCACAGTGTGTACTTACAACTTGTGGAATGTCATGTTCAGCTGGGAAATCAGAATGCGCTACATCGCAAACATGGTATGATCAATGATGATGGTATTGGCACCGCTTGTTCTTCTTGTTCTTGTTCTTGTTGTTTAGTGTCCACAATCAGCACGTTGATTATTCTGACACTATCACACGGGGGGGGGGGGGGGTGAACGCACAACAACAAAAAACACAACCCCCCCCCCCCCCCCCCCCCCCCCCCACCTACTTCTACTACTACTGGTGGAGTATGCGAGCTCCCGACGTGAACACGCCAGGAGACGCGGCTCCAACCACAGCTTCAGTCAAAGATTCGTTCCACTCAGGGATGGTTCGCGGGAGGAACGAATACATTCTGTAATCCCGTGAACACTGAAGTCTAGCAAGCTGCCTTGAGTGTGCTCTTCTGTCCCTCTCCTTTGGTGCTCTCAACTTTGATTCCTGGGATTTGTGTATTTTGCCAAAATCCACCTGGACCATGTTGTTAATAATTTTGTACATCATGGTGAGCCTTGCGATCTTTCGTCGGCTTTGTAGAGATATATATCCGAGGTGGTGTAACATGTTGGTGACGCTAGCGGTTCTTATATATAGCGATTTAAAACAAAACGTGCTGATCTTCGCTAGTTACTGAATAACAAGCCGATTATCATTAGCCATCATGGCCAGTGAATATCACAGTACATATGATTATGAATAAAGACAAAAGCAAGTAAACAAAAAACTTAAACTGAAGAGACAAAAGGAATACAGTAAAATAAACAAAAACAGAAGATGATTTCTTCAAATTAAAAGCTTCGGTTTCAACTTTAATTTTCTCAAGGGAAAAGGAAAGCTTGTCAGGTCAATTGATTAGATTGCCACACAGATAGTAACGGATCAAGGGGTTGATATTCGACCCTGTTACCGATTTATAGTTGGTTAGAGCACAATGCTGATAAACTAAAAGTAATGTAAAACCAAAACTTTGATAGATTTAGGCCTACAATATATTTTTAAAGTGTATAATGAATCAGTGGGTAACATTGCAGTTTAGCTCTCTCACAGATTTTTGGGGGGGACATGATTTAATTGGTCCTAATTCCAGCGTTAGCCCAATCCCAAGCACTTATCTGTAGGATTGTACCCCCCCCCCCCCCCCCCAAGTGACCACAATGTTTAATCAAAGAGAGATGTGCAGCCAGGTCTGTATGTAGGGCTAGTGATTGGGTTAAATGTTTTCAAAAGTGATAAAGTCTGGCTGTATATTCATACATGAAATCTGCATGAGTGAGAGAGACCAAAACTTTACCATGTAAGTGAATGGTTAAGAGTTTGTTTATTCAACAGGGACTCATCACACCCAGAGAATTCCATATGTGCTCCACCTGACCTGCCCACTGTTATCTGCCAGATACTGTGATCCTGCTCAAAAACTTATACACTGGGAGAGATTTTGAAATGGGGAGGGAGAAGGGAAGGGAACGGTCTGTGTCAGATAGTGATTTCACCAGAAGGATTCAAGCTTAAGATGGCAGTGTACAAATCAAATTGTGTGTTACCATTGAGATATAAGATCTTAGTCCACATGGCAGTTTACAAACCAAATTGTATGTTACCATTGAAATATAAGATCTTAGTCCACATGGCAGTATACAAACCAAATTGTTACCACTGAGAATGAGATATAAGATCTTCAGTCCACATGGCAGTTTACAAACCAAATTGTGTTACCATTGAGAATGAGAATTGAGATATAAGATCTTCAGTCCACATGGCAGTATACAAACCAGATTGTATGTTACCACTGAGATGTAAGATCTTCAGTCCACATGGCAGTTTACAAACCAAATTGTGTTATCATTGAGATATAAGATCTTAGTCCACATGGCAGTATACAAACCAGATTGTGTTACCATTGAGATATAAGATCTTCAGTCCACATGGCAGTATACAAACCAGATTGTATGTTACCACTGAGATGTAAGATCTTCAGTCCACATGGCAGTTTACAAACCAAATTGTGTTACCATTGAGATATAAGATCTCCAGTCCACATGGCAGTATACAAACCAGATTGTATGTTACCACTGAGATGTAAGATCTTCAGTCCACATGGCAGTTTACAAACCAAATTGTGTTACCATTGAGATATAAGATCTTAGTCCACATGGCAGTATACAAACCAGATTGTGTTACCATTGAGATATAAGATCTTTAGTCTACATGGCAGTATACAAACCAGATTGTGTTACCATTGAGATATAAGATCTTTAGTCCACATGGCAGTATACAAACCAAATTGTATGTTACCACTGAGATATAAGATCTTAGTCCACATGGCAGTATACAAACCAAATTGTTACCACTGAGAATGAGATATAAGATCTTAGTCCACATGCAGTTTACAAACCAAATTGTATGTTACCATTGAGATATAAGATCTTAGTCCACATGGCAGTTTACAAACCAGATTGTATGTTACCATTGAGATATAAGATCTTCAGTCCACATGGCAGTTTACAAACCAAATTGTATGTTACCACTGAGAATGAGATATAAGATCTTAGTCCACATGGCAGTATACAAACCAGATTGTGTTACCATTGAGATATAAGATCTTTAGTCTACATTTCTATCAAAGAGCCAGTGTACTGCAGTAAAATGTGGCCACAGTAAAACATACCCTGCTTGTGGCTTGAACCCCAGCCCCTGCTTTATGGGAATGACACTTGTCCACCCAAAGGTGGAAACTTGAATTGAATCCACAAACCCTGACTTATGAGTCTAGCGCTCTAACGACTGTTACAGGTCAACCATGCAGAGTGTGAGGTACTGGTGCTTCAAGAAGTTCGTCTCCATGCCGACCGAACAGGATCACAAACCGACTTCTTGCAGGGACATTTGCCACAGTTCCAGTGGGTGGTCACACGTTTGGCGGATCAAGTGACAAAACCTGACCGTTCTTATTGGCCTGGTTGGGAAGCTGAAGGTTGTGTGATGCTCATGTCATGTATTTTTTTCCTGCCCAGGAAAGTAGATTTTATTACATCAAAGGATCTTTCACAGATATGAGGAATCTTTGGTAAACCATGAAGTGCTATTTCCTGCTCATTTGGACCCCTATACTAGTCGATCTATCTATTTGGAATCCCTATCTATCTAGATCATCTATCTATTATATCTATCTATCTATCTATCTATCATCTATTATTCTTCATATATCTATCTATCTATCTATCTATCTATCTATCTATCTATCTATCTATCTACTATCTATCTATCTATCTACTATCTATCTATCTATCTATTATCTATCTGTCTATCTATCTATCTATCTATCTATCTATCTATATATCTGTCTATCTATCTACTCTTCTATCTATATCTATCTATCTATCTATCTATCTATCTATCTAATCTATCTATTCATCTATCTATCTATATCTATACTATCTATCTATCTTCTATCTATCTATCAATCTATCTATCTATATATATCTATCTATCTATCTGTCTATCTATCTATCTATATAGCTATCTATCTATCTATCTATCTATCTATCTATCTATATATCTGTCTATCTATCTATCTGTCTATCTATCTATCTATATAGCTATCTATCTATCTATCTATCTATCTCTATCATCTATCTATCTATTTATCTATCTATCTATCTATCTATCTATCTATCTATCTATCTATATATCTATCTATCTATCTATCTGTCTATCTATCTATCTATATAGCTATCTATCTATCTATCTATCTCTATCAATCTATCTATCTATATATCTATCTATCTATCTATCTATCTATCTATCTATCTATCTATATATATATCTATCTATCTATCTATCTATTTCTAAGTGCTGACTGTACATTTCTTGATTTCATTGTAATGTTATCTTAATTTTAGTATTCAACATGTATCTTCCTTGAGCTGTACTTAAGTACTGTAAACAAATGTCATGTGTATAGAATAGCAACGGCAAGTTTGAAAAATGGCTTCTAGCCAATAACTTTTACCGTTGGAAAACAAAGCATCATTGTCATTGTCATTGTCATTGTCATTGTCCCTGCATACAACAATAATCAGACTTTTAGTGGAACACAAAGACTTCAAGTTGCTAGGTGAGCTGACCACATTCCACTATGTTGTTGCACAGTCTACATCTCTGACCTGCATGCATGCTGAATGTTTTTATGTTTCCAAAAGCTAAGGGACACTGGTATGACTTAAGGATGCTTAACAAGCAAACTTGATATACTGCATGCATGTACGCATGAAGGGGTGTAGGGCCAGCAGATCTGCACACATGTTGATCTGGGAGATCTCAAAAGTCTCTTCCTTTTACTCACCGGAGGGGAGATAACCAGGCAGGATCGATTCTCAGTTCTGATGTCTTATCCCCATGACCACCACACCATCTCCCATCTGCCAAGAAAAGTTGAGTCTATTAACATCAAGCAAGATGTGTTACACTCTTTTTATTCCTCAACTATATCTAAAACAAGTGTGACTGCCCGCGTTCAAGCAAACAGGAACCAGAAAAAACACGAAACAAGAATGAGAACGTGTGTTTAATACAACAAGACAAGACAGGCGCAAATTTTCGGCCAACTCACCCTTGTACAAAGACACACACATACATACGTACACACACATATGCATGTGCGCTCGCTGATTAGCACATTAAGTTTGATATAAGAAAATAAAATAAAATAAAAAATCAACCAAACAAAGAAAATGCCAGTCAACATGGCAAAATGGTTTACACAACAGATTATTGACTTCAAGGTTGTGGGTTTGAATCCCTATTTGTTCCCCGCCACCACCACCACCCATACTGTGGTTGTGGGATTTTTCAGCTCCAATGAGTTCATACCCAAAGCTGAGCAAGTTGTGGGCATGTTGGGAAGACTGGGGTCACTGATTTTAGCGATATTGCCTTAAATCTATGTGTGTGATTTGCTAATTCTGCCACCTGGTCTTTCAAACATTCATGTGAAATGTAAACATATGTGTGTGATGTGCTAATTCTGCCACCTGGTCTTTCAAACATTCATGTGAAATGTAAACATATGTGTCTGATGTGCTAATTCTGCCACCTGGTCTTTCAAACATCCATGTGAAATGTAAATGTATGCATTTTGTTGTTACAAGTGTCAACAACAGCATGTATGTGCTTGTTCATGTGTGTGTGAGTGTGTTTGTGTTTTTTGTATGGGTATGTGTGTGTATGTGTGTGTGTGAGTGTGTTTGTGTATTTTTGTATGGGTATGTGTGTGTGAGTGTGTGTGTGTGAGAGAGAGAGAGAGAGAGAGAGAGAGAAGAGAGAGGAGAGAGAGAGGGAGAGAGATCAAGTGTCTGTGCATGTTAGTATATATGTGTGCATCACAGTGAGTGTGTGGTTTTTGTATTTTTGTTGAAATGTATGAAAGAGTCAGGATCAAATATGGATATTGAAAGGAAAACCATTCCACTTTTTTTTATTCTATTCTACAAGCATATATCTTATACTATGGATGATTTAAATATTTTTATTATTTGTTTATCTATGTACAACATGACAGATCTGAAAGTAAAGAGCTTTCTTTGCACGTCAGAAAATAAGACTGAGTCCAAAGAGTCCAGTCTCATCCACTTGACGGATGTGTCACTGAGGGTTTTGCTCAACTCTTCAGACCAACACTGCAGGTTTGTGTGCAGGTCTTGCTGTCCTCAGTGCACTGCCCATGGGCACCGTGAGGGTGGAGCATTTGTCCAAAGTGCACGGCCCAGACACGAACCAGAGAATTGCTTTGCATGTGCCCATCACTGTGGACCATGAGACCACCATCAATGTCATTACCGTCCATTTGTCCTACCATCGCCAGCAGCAGTGTCAGAACGCTGCGGAAATACTACAGTACATTGACAGTAAGTACAGACAGTGGTGGTGTGATGCTATTCTGCAGTGCAGTGAGTTGTTTGTCACCAGTGGATTCCATTTCTTACCCACTGGACGAGGCGGCAGGGAAGTTTTTAGTCCCGTTTTTATTATCCATTGTTTGGTGTTTGTGATCTGTTTGTGACCGTGCGTTCGCGCTTGACAAAGGCTAGTTGGCCGAAAATTTGCGCTTGTTTTGTTTTGTCTCGTTGGATATGCGCTTATATTGGTTTTCTTGTTCTTCTGGTTCATGTTTGCTTGGGCGCGGGCAGTCACACTTGTTTTGGAACCAGTGTCAGTGTTAGTTTATTGTTGTGGTATGGTCTTTCTAGTGGTGAAGATCATTTTAAAATCAGACAGGAACTAGAAATACACAAACACAGATTCAGGATGCATATTTTGATGGAACAAGATAGGAGCAAAGTTTTGACCCCTTGGCTTCTGTCGAGTGCATACAAAAGAGAACAAGTCCCGTCTCCTGTCAGTGAAACATCATGAAAGTCATCCATTGTTTGTTTTTTTCCACATAAATGTTGTACATTTATTCTTTCTTGTCTTTTGTGTATGCTTGTCATGCCTATTGGCGAAAATGTTGTACTTGGTTTATTTTGTAAGGAGCTGATAGATGGGGTGGATAGGGTTAGGCAATTAAAGGGTTAAGTTTTTGCTGTGCTAGCAAGGTTGACAATCAGGACACTGATGGACATGGTGTGGGAATCAAAGGGTTAAGGAAGATGTGTGAGCAGCACTTTCTCAGGAACCTCTGACAATATTTACATAATCAGAAGAACAAGAAAACCAATATAAGCGCGTATCCAACGAGACAAAACAAAACAAGCGCAAATTTTCGGCCAATTAGCCTTTGTCAAGCGCGAATGCACGGTCACAAACAGATCACAGACACCAAACAGTGGATAATAAAAACGGGACTAAAAACTTCCCTGCGCCTTCCAGTGGATAAGAAATGGAATGTTTACATTGTTTTCATTGTTTTCATTGTTGGGACTACCATTGCTCCTGATCCATGTCCAGTTTTGTTTCATCTGATGCTGCTTCAAGGTAACCATGACATTCATCATCTCTCTCCTCTCTCCCTCACCAGGATCGACGGTCAGAGCCACGCTTGACTTCACAAGTTTTCTCCAGGTAACATGATTAAGACATCTATGGGCGACCTCCAGGATCTCCAGACCACAGACTTCAGTGATGTTGTTGAAACAGGAGGTGTGCGGTCGTCCCTTTCTTCTCCTTGCTTCAAATTTTGCCCTGCAGGACCATTGACATCGGATCTGTTTTGGTGTTTCTGATCACATGGCCTACATAATTCAGCTTTCTTTTGTTGATCTCTGTCAGCAGCTGGGACGTTCAGTTCCTTTAACACGCTATCATTTGTTCTTCTGTCTGTCCGTTTGACTGAGAAGTCGTCTGTAGAGCCACATTTCTGCTGCGTTGATTTTATTTTCGTTGTCATTTCTGAGTGTCCAGGCATCGCAAAAAGTACATTGAAATAGGCCAAATCAAAATTTCAGGATTCTTAGTTTTAAATCTTTGGGAACACTTCTGTCTTGCCATACATTGTTTAACTGGACCAGTTTTTGTTTTGCCATGCCAATTCTTGTCTTCACATCTTTGGTGCAGGAGCCGTAATTGGCTTTTACAGATCCTAGATACCTGAAATGTTGGACATTTTCTAAATCTGTTTTATTTATTTTCTCACCATATGCATGACTTTGGTTTTTCTAGCATTCAGTTTCAATCCTGCCCTGCAACCTGCTGCATCTACTTGGTAGAGAATTCTCTTCATGCATGTGATGTTATCTGCATTAATGCAGTATTGTCCGCATATTTCAGGTTGGTGATGTTTCTTCCTCCAATCTTTATTCCCATGTCTTCTGAATCTGCCTCTCTAATGACCTGTTCTATGTATAAGTTAAAAGGATGAAGCAAACAGATGCAGCCTTTAGACTTCATACAGCATAGTACAGTTACTACTGGGACATGAGCATGCGTCTGGGTTATACTCTGTGACCTACGTTGTTCTTATTGTAGCGGTGCCTATACATGTTGGAAGTTCTTATTTGAAAATAGTATGCTCGCAAAGATCACGTTTTGAGCTTTCTGGTAATATCAAATACCTTGCCATCATTCATTCTTTAGTGCTGTAAAATAAAATAGAAAAGTAGTAAAAACGGTGCGTCAGCAGGGAAGAAAAACAAACGCCAACGGCCCGGCGGCTGGGAACTTGCCGGGGTGCGCACTGGCGATCATGAAAGAGCTAAAAGATTATTGTGTTTGTCATGTATTTCGGCTGTTTCTTATTAGATCTTTGCTGTATATTGTGTATGTTGTAGGTTTATTCACCAATCTTTTTTCCCCTTCTTTGTTATTAAAGACTTTTTTTTCAGAAAACAAGCTGACCAGTGTTGTCATTGCTGGTGATTTCAACATCTACCCTGACTTTTTGGGCCCCGTACATCTCTTTCAAAACGGAGGGAAGCTGTCGGCACCAGAAGAAAACCATTGTAAAGTCAGCGTGATGTCACCCCTGTCCCCATCAACGCCATCATTCCGCGACGTTTGGGAAGCCGCTGACAAGGACTGCCTGGGTTTACATTCAGTAATATGGTAAGTGCAGTCTGTTGATTCCAGTAGTGTAGTGAAGTGGTTAGCGCATTGGACTTGTGTCTGAAGGTCATGGGTTCGAATCTCCCTCAGTCTCACCCCTTCCACCCCACTTCCACCCCCCTTCACCCCCCTTCCACCCCCTTCCATAGTATTATGGGATTTTGGTCCCAGCTGGCTTCTGCCATGGGTTGAGCATGCTATGGGCTGGTTAAGGAGACACACTGTACAAGTTGAGCATGCTATAGGCTGGTTAGGGAGACAGACTGTACAAGTTGAGCATGCTATAGGCTGGTTAGGGAGACAGACTGTACAAGTTGAGCATGCTATAGGCTGGTTAGGGAGACAGACTGTACAAGTTGAGCATGCTATAGGGCTGGTTAGGGAGACAGACTGTACAAGTTGAGCATGCTATAGGCTGGTTAGGGAAACAGACTGTACAGTTGAGCATGCTATAGGCTGGTTAGGGAGACAGACTGTACAAGTTGAGCATGCTATGTACTGGTTAGGGAGACAGACTGTACAAGTTGAGCATGCTATAGGGCTGGTTAGGGAGACAGACTGTACACGTTGAGCATGCTAGGCTGGTTAGGGAGACAGACTGTACAAGTTGAGCATGCTATAGGCTGGTTAGGGAGACAGACTGTACAAGTTGAGCATGCTATAGGCTGGTTAGGGAGACAGACTGTACAAGTTGAGCATGCTATGGGCTGGTTAGGGAGACAGACTGTACAAGTTGAGCATGCTATAGGCTGGTTAGGGAGACAGACTGTACAAGTTGAGCATGCTATAGGCTGGTTAGGGAGACAGACTGTACAAGTTGAGCATGCTATGGCTGGTTAGGGAGACAGACTGTACAAGTTGAGCATGCTATAGGCTGGTTAGGGAGACAGACTGTACAAGTTGAGCATGCTATAGGCTGGTTAGGGAGACAGACTGTACACGTTGAGCATGCTATAGGCTGGTTAGGGAGACAGACTGTACAAGTTGAGCATGCTATAGGCTAGTTAGGGAGACAGACTGTACAAGTTGAGCATGCTATGGCTGGTTAGGGAGACAGACTGTACAAGTTGAGCATGCTATAGGCTGGTTAGGGAGACAGACTGTACACGTTGAGCATGCTATAGGCTGGTTAGGGGACAGACTGTACAAGTTGAGCATGCTATAGGCTAGGTTAGGGAGACTGAGACTGTACAAGTTGAGCATGCTATAGGGCTGGTTAGGGAGACAGACTGTACAAGTTGAGCATGCTATAGGCTGGTTAGGGAAAACAGACTGTACAAGTTGAGCATGCTATAGGCTGGTTAGGGAGACAGACTGTACAAGTTGAGCATGCTATGGCATGGTTAGGGAGACAGACTGTACAAGTTGAGCATGCTATAGGCTAGTTAGGGAGACAGACTGTACACGTTGAGCATGCTATGTACTGGTTAGGGAGACAGACTGTACAAGTTGAGCATGCTATGCTGGTTAGGGAGACAGACTGTACAAGTTGAGCATGCTATGGCTGGTTAGGGAGACAGACTGTACAAGTTGAGCATGCTATGGCTGGTTAGGGAGACAGACTGTACAAGTTGAGCATGCTATGTACTGGTTAGGGAGACAGACTGTACAAGTTGAGCATGCTATAGGCTAGGTTAGGAGACAGACTGTACAGTTGAGCATGCTATAGGCTGGTTAGGGAGACAGACTGACAAGTTGAGCATGCTATAGGCTGGTTAGGGAGACAGACTGTACACGTTGAGCATGCTATGGCTGGTTAGGGAGACAGACTGCACAAATTGAGTGTCTTCTTTTTTGTTGTTGCGTCATTCAGGCTGTTGCGTACATTTTATTACCAAAACTTCAGGTATCCTGTATCCCTCGGGCCTTTTCGTTGCCAGGATATAATGTGTACTATTATGCACATGATTTCATGTTTATGTCGTGAGAGTTAATATGTGTTTATATGACTGCTTTATTAATATTTTCTTTCTTATTTTTTTTGAATGTGTGTTCTAATGATTACAGATTTTGTTACACGGAACCACACCTACAACACACACACACACACACACAACACACACACACACACACACACAGCACACACAGAGACACACACAGTACACACACACACACACACACACCCACACCACACCACATGCAACCCCACACCACACACACACAGACACACACAAACATCCTACACACACACACACACACACCACACCACCCCCCCGACACACACACACTACACAAACTCACACTCATCACACACACACACACACAACACACAACACACACACACACACCACAACACACACACACACACACACAACACACACACACACACACACACACACACACACACACTCACACAGCATATCACAACACAGATTGATCACAGCACATACAACACACCCATTATTGAAGGGCCAGAACTTTTTGAGTCAATTTTTTGACAGGATATATTATCCTATTTTCTGACTTATCTCTTGTTCCATTACTGTTGCCGTAACTGATGAATTAGATCTCAGACAACCATTGCAGTTTCCATTTTGGCACGTGTTTGGGATTTGCCATTTGCTAATGGGCGCCCAGGAAAGACATTTCCACTATAACTTGTCGAATCATTTCGCTAGGCTCTTGAGACGCAGCAAGTGTACGACAATATTCGCTTTGCACGTGCAAGCCAAGCCCTTTTGAACATACTCCAGCCAAATTGCCCCAGACGAGGATAATAAAGACCGTTCCTTGT
Organism: Monoplex corrugatus; assembly: GCA_030674185.1. Classification (NCBI taxonomy): domain Eukaryota; kingdom Metazoa; phylum Mollusca; class Gastropoda; order Littorinimorpha; family Ranellidae; genus Monoplex; species Monoplex corrugatus. The sequence goes on along the minus strand of CM060312.1, from coordinate 97,993,042 downwards.
TCGTTTTAACCCATGCTTGATAACGTACGATGTCGTTATTTGAGCCAGCGGGAGAGCCAATCCTCTGCTTGATGAAGGCTAGCGCAGCGGGAAGTTGCTAGACGTCTTGAAGTGTCATTTACCCAATAAGTACCTGCTTTTTACCGCTTCAACTTGAGACTTGGCAGTCCATGAAGCGTTATCACGGGTCTATACCCAGTGTAACTCTGACATTGACGCAAGATCGCTACCTTGCATCTCGTCCTTGAGTTTGAAAGGATACACTGCGGTGTCCTTTGAGTGTTCAGCTGAGGACCAACATCGTCTTAATTTTTCAGCTGCAGCACGGTGATAAGACAGTCCATTTGATGTCGAACATTGAGGTCACGCGATTTTGACCGCCGTCGAACAATCTGCTGTCCAACCCGGTCAACATAGTAGCCGCGACATTACCTGGGCCAGGGTAGCAGTGATCCTGGCCAATGGAACAGTGGCCCGGGTCTTGTTTTCCCCATTGATCCAGTTCACCTGTCCTTTTAAATCGATGACGTACTCGGTGCCTTTTCGCGTCATGGGATGAGAGTATCGCTGTCCTTTATTGTACCCAATGAGCTATAACCGGATTACGGCGGCGTGGTCTGATAATGGTTTGGTCTTGCATTTTACCGTCGGTACCGGACCCCCTGTCCCTATTTACCGGCCATCCTGAACGAGTTCCGGTTTATACCGGGACGAGGTAATTCTTGCGGCCGTGGCATTTACCTGCGCTTATCTGTGTCCTTTGTCAAGGCCGCCTATATTTAACAGAGACATGTACCTGAGCATCGAGCACGCCTACTGTTCTAGTGAACGACTTCACTGGTACAGCATGAATTCGTACCTGATGGCCTGACAGACTGTTATCAAAATGACCTGAACCCATTGACTATAGGATGTACTGGGAGGGCGACAGGACTGTACACAGTCTGAGCACCTGCAAGGCTGGTTAGTCGACACTGCAGACTGAGGCATGCATGGCCCATCTCAGGACAGACTGTACCTAATTGGAGGATCTTTTTGTATGCGCATCAGGCCTGTGAGCATTTTCATTCCCAAGCTCAGGTGCGACACCGGCGATTTTCGTAATAGCAGATGCATAATGCTGATCACTATATGCCATGTTTTCAATGAAATGGAGGGTTTATGTTCCTTTAATATGACATGGGTTTCATATATGTCATTCGTGTAATTTTTTTCCATGAATACAGTGTGCCTGAAATGATTACAGTAATACTATAGACATCGGGACATTCCTAACACATCAATGCACAACACTTCAACTTACAACTAGCAGAGAACAAACGAGTTCACTTACACATTATGATTAGAGATATGTATGTTTGACACACACACACGCACACACACACAACACACAACACACACACACACACACACACACACACACACACCACACACACATCAACACACCACCACACACACACAACACACATACACACACACTACACACCTACACACCCCACACACACACACCACACCACATACACACACAACACACACACACACACACACACACACACACAATGCACACACACACACACTACACACACCACACACACACATACACAACACACTTACACCACACACACACCATGCACACACACACACACACACACTACACACACACACACTCACCACACACACTACACACAACTACACCACTCACACACACACACACAATGTGTGCATACACTCTCTCTGTCCTTTATTTTACCCAGTCTGATAGTTATCTCTGTCCTTTATTTTTACCCCAGTCTGACAATTATCTCTGTCCTTTATTTTTACCCCAGTCTGATACAATATCTCTGTCCTTTATTTTACCCCATCTGATACATTATCTCTGTCCTTTATTTTTACCCCAGTCTGATACATTATCTCTGTCCTTTATTTTTTACCCAGTCTGATACATTATCTCTGTCCTTTATTTTTACCCTAGTCTGATACATTATCTCTGTCCTTTATTTTTACCCCAGTCTGATACATTATCTCTGTCCTTTATTTTTACCCCAGTCTGATACATTATCTCTGTCTTTATTTTTACCCCAGTCTGATACATTATCTCTGTCCTTTATTTTTACCCTAGTCTGATACATTATCTCTGTCCTTTATTTTTACCCCAGTCTGATACATTATCTCTGTCCTTTATTTTTACCCCAGTCTGATACGTTATCTCTGTCCTTTATTTTTACCCCAGTCTGATACTATTTTCTTGATGTCATCAGCAAGACAGGCATGAGACCAGACATCGCTCTCCACTCTGACTCCTCGAAACAATGTGATTCTGATAGAACTCACTGTGCCATACGAAAGCAGAATGGAAGAACAATATCTTACAAGACCGAAAAATACGCCGGTCTTGCAGCACCCTGTAAGAAAGCAGGTCTGCGGTGTCAAAATCTTCGCCATAGAGGTCGGGCAAGAGGGTTTTGTGGGCACACTCGCTTATGATCTCATGAAACAACTCGCCATTTTGGGAAGAAGAGGACTAGAGCCCTTTAAAGCGATGGCAGAGGCAGCAGAAAGGAGCTCAAGCTGGATCTGGGCCAAGGAACCAAAAAAGTGAACTTATAAGGTATTAAATTCCCTACAGATGTGTTGCCCCGTTTAGCACTTGGTAAAACCGCGTTACCGCAGTTTGAAGCCGCAAGAATCGCCAGGTTCGATCCCGGCGTGGGAAAAATAAAAAAAAAAAAAAATAGGCAACAGCAGAAGGGCATTCCAGGAGTCATGACTGGATGTGTGCCCGGCCCCCCGAGAGTGTAAGGAATTTCAGGGCGATAATCACTTGTCCTATAGGGGGTTTACTTCTCTGAAGACCTTCTGTTGTCTATGCTCCCTAGAGTTTCTTTCTACCTGCACATGGTCAGTCCATTGACTTCCGGGAATAGTTCGGAGGACATTCGGAAGACCGAAGGACACTGGGAAAGACTAGATCTGCGGGCTTTGTGGGTTGGCTTCCCAACTCGCCTTTGATAACATGCCACGAGTTTTCCAAATGAAAGATGCTTCCCAGGATTCACCGAAAGGGGGAGAGATGATGAATCAATCGGCACTGACTCCATCACGACTGGAAACGCACAAGGACCATGATCAATGACCAGTTGGAATTTCCGTGTGTGTGTGGAAGGAGATTCACCACCAAACGCGGCAATGAGGATCCACAGGACAAAATGGGCTGATTGAAGACACATACGACCAGCAGCAGCGCACTGCGATAGCAGGTGAGACGTTTTGCATGACCAAGGCAGGAATTAAACCTAAGTGCCAAGGACATCCACGCTGACGGTTCTGATGCGGATTTTGCACAAGCTCTTAATCGCCAAACTGGAAAACTCAATTTGCCGCCTGCCGGTGCAAAAGAACAATGGGAGAAATTAGATGAGGAACTTGTCCTTAAGCTGAATGCGCTAATAGGGAACAGTACGCGGAACACAAACTTGCACATTACGGGACATTCATATACTATCTGCAGGGACACTTATGGAGTGAAGCAGCAAAGACAAAAACGCCTCCCAGAAATCCGAAGACAGCATGCAGATGGATGAGCATCGGAGGGATAAAGGAAGCTTAATAAGCGAATGAAAACTGCCTCAGAATTCGAGAAGCAAGGGCTCCTGTCAAACTCTGGAAAGATTGAAGGCCAATACACAATTGCTCTCAGCAAAGTGGAATCAGCAAGGCGAAGAAAGAGCAAAATGAAGAAGACTCAAGATCGTTTCTTCAAAGATCCCTTTGACTTTGCAAGAAAGCTGTTTGAACAACCCAAATCAGGGACTCTCACAGTGGCAAGGAAACCCTAGACGCACTTCAGGAGAAACATATTCCGATTCTCACGCGATGCACCACTTGAAATCCAAAATCTGGTTTGGCCTGCAGCGCCAGAAGGAAAATTCAATACACAAACCACCAACACTGGATTGAAGTGAAGAACGACTAGTAAAGAAAGCAGACCCTGTCAGCACCCTGGACCAACGGAATACCATACCTGCTCTACAAGAAATGCCAAAAGTGCTCGAGTGGCTCCACAAGATGATTCCATGTCCCAAGTCAGCAGTATGCAGACCTGAAATGGCAGGGATTTTTCCATATCCCAAGTCAGCAGTATGCAGACCTGAAATGGCATGGATTTTTCCATGTCCCAAGTCAGCAGTATGCAGACCTGAAATGGTAGGGATTTTTCCATGTCCCAAGTCAGCAGTATGCAGACCTGAAATGGCAGGGATTTTTCCATGTCCCAAGTCAGCAGTATGCAGACCTGCCAGTGCCTAACACTCTTATTGTGTACACGCATGCAGAATATCAAATACGCACGTTTAAGATTCTGTAAGTCACATTGGTGGCTGGATTAATTGACTCCTTTGACTCCTTTGACTCCCGCACCCTATCCACCAATTGCAAAAGCTGACCCCTTTGACTCCCGCACCCTATCCACCAATTGCAAAAGCTGACCCCTTTGACTCCCGCACCCTATCCACCAATTGCAAAAGCTGACCCCTTTGACTCCCGCACCCTATCCACCAATTGCAAAAGCTGACCCCTTTGACTCCTGCACCCTATCCACCAATTGCAAAAGCTGACTCCTTTGACTCCTGCACCCTATCCACCAATTGCAAAAGCTGACCCCTTTGACTCCCGCACCCTATCCACCAATTGCAAAAGCTGACCCCTTTGACTCCTGCACCCTATCCACCAATTGCAAAAGCTGACCCCTTTGACTCCTGCACCCTATCCACCAATTGCAAAAGCTGACCCCTTTGACTCCTGCACCCTATCCACCAATTGCAAAAGCTGACTCCTTTGACTCCCGCACCCTATCCACCAATTGCAAAAGCTGACCCCTTTGACTCCTGCACCCTATCCACCAATTGCAAAAGCTGACCCCTTTGACTCCTGCACCCTATCCACCAATTGCAAAAGCTGACCCCTTTGACTCCTGCACCCTATCCACCAATTGCAAAAGCTGACCCCTTTGACTCCTGCACCCTATCCACCAATTGCAAAAGCTGACCCCTTTGACTCCCGCACCCTATCCACCAATTGCAAACCTGACCCCTTTGACTCCTGCACCCTATCCACCAATTGCAAAAGCTGACCCCTTTGACTCCTGCACCCTATCCACCAATTGCAAAAGCTGACCCCTTTGACTCCTGCACCCTATCCACCAATTGCAAAAGCTGACCCCTTTGACTCCTGCACCCTATCCACCAATTGCAAAAGCTGACCCCTTTGACTCCCGCACCCTATAGGTGACAGAGTCAAAAGCTTAAATTTTTGCTTTGCTGGCATGGTTGACACTTCAGGAATCTGGTGAACATGATGCAGGAGTCATAGCTTATGGAAACATGAAAACACTCAGCACACAAGTGACAGGAAGTTGGAAAAATGACTGTAAGTAATACCATGAGCCGTTAGAAAATACAGTATCGTTATCATTACCTACTTTCAGCCGGAGCCAGGCTTAACAAGTCGTCCAGACCGGATCTTGGTGTCCAGCAACATCCGAGTGGTGCAAGCCTCACTGCATGGGCATGGAGCTCCATACAAGGCCAAACATTCCACGGATATCTTCGTCCACCGGCTGCACCGAGTGATCCAAGCTGGCAAAGATACGTACAACACGCTCCAGGGTTACTCCTGCCTGCAGGACTGCGGACCTCACGGATCGTGTCGTTGCGGCGTGTGCGTTAAGAGAGGTGAACGGGAATCCTGCCTCCTTCCGGACTGTGAAGAATGTTCCGGTCACGTCTTTCTGGGCTTGTGTTTTTTTGTAGCCGTCTTTGTGGCGCTAGTTCTTTTGGCGGGGCTGGCCGCGGTCAAGATTCTGGTGGTGGCGTCACATATGGACCAGAATGAAGCGTTCCCCATGCCTGGGTTCACATGCTGTTTGTGTAACCCCCTCCTTGTGCGCCAGCCTACGGTGATCACGAGACGGGGGGTAGGGAGGATTTTGCGATGGCTGGGTGTTGGCCGGCTCCCCCCTGCAATTCTTCTGTTATTGTCGTTGACTTTAATGATGTTTTTGTTTTGGGTCGTTTCAGTGGTGTTCCAGTCCGCATTAGAGACTGCTGGGGATGTCATGCCTGAGGAGTACTTCCCCTCAGATCATTTAATGATTGTTGCAAAGCTTGATGTGAAGTGAGTGGTGTTTCTGTTTTATCGCCCCTGTTGGGACCATGATGTGTGGGAATAATACAAACAGCTGTATAGTTCCTGCACTCCTTCTGTATAACATGCTTTTCTGAAAATAAATAAATAGATAAATAAATAAATAAATAAGTAAAATAAATAAATAGATAAATTAACAAGTTTAGTTTTAGTTTGGCTGATCTCCCAATCGAGCCTCTGTGACGTACTCCTTCCACTTGCTCCTGTCCAACACAGCTGCCTTGATCTCATCGATGTTTTCGAGGCCAGTGTCCCTTTTGAGAAGATCAATGAAGTCTGTTGTCTTCCTTCCCCTGTTCGCTCTCCCTCCAGTTGGCTGCCACAGTACAAGTTGTGAAGCAACTTCCTTTGGATGTCATATACAGTGACTGGCTAGGCGCAGCCTATGTGTTCTTATCTTGTCACTAACTTTAGGGAGGTATCCATATCTATAGCTCTTCGTTAGTCATGTGCTGCTTCCAAGAGACATTTAATGCCATCCTCAACATGCGAGTGTACGTCCCATCAAGACTCTTCTCCATCTGCTTTGTTAAGGTCCATGTTTCCGAGGCTGAAAGAGTTCATCATTTTGGCTTTTCTGTTGCTGGTACTACATAGTGGGCGCAACTCCTACTAGTAGGTAATAACAAATAAGTAAATAAGCAAACAAATGAATAAGTGCATGAACGAATGAATGATTAAATAAGTAAATAGACAAATAAATGAGTGAACAAATAAATGAATAAATAAGTAAATGATGAAAAAAAGTGATAAAATTGAAATCTTGTAGCCAACACAATTTGTCATTTGTATCAAAAACTTTCAAATTTTCCAAAATGATACTCAGCAGTGCATGTGGCTTTCAGTGAAAGACATAAATGTTGAGCACTAATAAAATGGTAACACAAATTGTCAGCATGAAAAGGAATGTTAAGCAGTAACATAATTTCATCAATAATATGTTAACTCTTTTCCCACCATGGTCGCAGTCAAGCGACTTCCCGTACGACCGCCATGGCCGCATTAGTGCGACTTGGAGGGGTCATGCTAAACGATAACTTTTCATGCGGGTACAAAGCTTCTGTCAGCTCCACTGGTGAATGCAGGTGACTGTGCTATTTTTAAACTTTACCCAGCGACCTAGTTTTTAGCAGTAAGGCCGAAGTGCGGCTTTGTTAACTGTCGGAATTTAAGTCACGTTTTCTCCGAAGCGTTTTCTCCAAAATGGCCGCAAATCGACACGCGTTGTCTACCACTCTGTGTAGAATAAGCAGACAGCTGACTTTGTGTGTAGATTTTCCATTGTTTTTTCCTCATTTATTATAATGATATCTGGTGCACAACTCACGAAATAAGATCAGTAGTACAACTAATAAACCGTATGAAAAAGAAATTGTTTTTTTTTCTTTGTAATAAGATTATCTGTGGAATAATCAATCAGGCACATAAACATAGGCAAGCATTCATATATAAATACAACATCTGCCCTTTACATATAAAATACATCTGCCCTTTACATATATAAATACAACATCTGCCCTTTACATATATAAATACAACATCTGACCTTTACACACCAAAACAAAAAGTAAGTGAAGATCTGTAATAGGCTTTGAGATATAAGCTTTTAAAAATGCATACTGTGCTGCAAATTTGGCTGGCCAAAATATACTTGGCACTGAGGAGTGCCGTTTCTATGGAAACTTGGCGGTGAAAGAGTGAACACAAATGGTCAGCATGAAAAAGAATGTTAAGCGGTAACATAAATTTCACCAGTTTATTGTAAATGTTTGAAGTGAACAAGTGTGAGTGATATTTAGGTTGTTTTCAGTTTATTGTAAATGTTTGAAGTGAACAAGTGTGAATGATATTTAGGCTGTTTTCAGTTTATTGTAAATGTTTGAAGTGAACAAGTGTGAATGATATTTAGGTTGTTTTCAGTTTATCCTGTGAAAGAGAACTTGTTTCATGAAAATTTGTGACTGTTACAGTTTGTGATTGTTGAGCTGTGTGTGTGTGAAAATAAATTTGCATCTGTGTGTGTGTGTGTGTGTGTGTGTGTGTGTGTGTGTGTGTGTGTGTGTGTGTGTGTGTGTGTGTGCGCATGCGCAAATGTGCACTGATATTTGTTACATATTGCTGTTTATCGTGATATGATGTTTGGTTGCTTTGCCTTATACGAGGATGAGTCAAAAAGTAATGCCTTTTTCTTTAGTACAGGAACAATTACTGACACAGGTACATGTATCATACATCAAAATGAAGCTGGTCCTCTGGGGATCACATCCCTACTTCTCAACATAGTCACCGTTTCTCTCAATAGCAATGTTCCACCTTCGAATGATGGCATGTATCCCTGCCTCGTAAAATTCTGTTGACTGTGCTTGGAGCCACATCTTCAATGCAGTTTTCACTTCCTCGTCACTGGCATAATGTTTGCCTCTCAAACCCTCATTCATGGGGCCGAAGAGATAATAGTCTAAAAGTGCTAAGTCTGGTGAGTATGGAGGTTGCGGTAGTGTGTGTGTGTGTGTGTGTGTGTGTGTGTGTGTGTGTGTGTGTGGTGTGTGTGTGTGTGTGTGTGATAGCAGTATGATTTGGATGCAAACGCTGTAAAAAAATTTTAAAAATATATAAAAAAAAACAAAAAAACTTAATCGTTCTTATGATTGAATGCACTCTTTTCAACAGTGTGTGTATGTATTTGTATCTGTGTGTGTGCGTGCATGTTTGTTTGTTTGTGTGTGTGCATGTGTGTTTTGTTTGTGTGTGTGTGTATGTATTTGTGTGTGTGTATGTTTGTGTGTATTTGTGTGTATGTATGTGTGTGTTTTGTTTGTGTGTGTGTTATGTATTTGTGTGTGTGTATGTTTGTGTGTATGTATGTGTGTGTGTGTGTGTATAAGTGTGTGTGTTTGTGTATGTATGTGTGTGTGTGTTCGTTCGTTCGTTCTTTGATTTAACGTATGTTCACTATGAGTGATATTAGACGGGTATGTGGTGTGTGTGGATGTGTGTGTGTGTGTGTGTGTTTTCTGTTTGTGTGTGTGTGTTTTGTGTGTATGTGTGTGTGCGTATGTGCGAGTGTGTGTGCTTGTGTACGTAATTGTGTGTGTATGTGTGTGTGTGTTGTGTTTGTGTGTGTGTTTTGTGTATAAGCGAGTGATCTTTCATGTACCGGTACATAGAAAGAATGTCTCACAAAGGACCTCCATTTGGCGTCTCACCAGGCATGTTAAGAGAGACAACTGTGTCAAATATTCTTTTTGTCATATTACAAGAGTTTTGTTCCTTAGTACGTACACTCTCTGAGATCTGTTGTGGCCATCTTTCTTCAGTTGCATTTATCGGTATACACACTGATGATGATGATGATGATGATAATTATAATCACAATAATAAGAATGTAATAATAACAACAATGGTAATAGTATGAAGAAGAAGAAGATGACGAAGGCGCCAAATCTTAATTTAAGAATTAAACCAAGGGACAGGCACACACATACACACACACACACACACACACACACACACACACACACACACACACACACACATTCACACACACACACATACACACGCACGCACACATACACACACCTACATACATACACACACAAACATACACAAACACACATACAAACACATACACACACACACACACACATACACACATACACACACACACACACACACACATACATACACATACACACACACACACACGCGCGCGCGCGCACGCACACCCATCCACAGACACACAGAGACACGCACACACACGAGATGCGCACTTACACACATACAAACACACACAAACAAATAAACAAAAACACACACATATACTAACAAATGTATACACACAAGCTCACACATAAACACAAGCACGCGCACACACGCACGCAGGCACACACACGCGCACGCACACATACACACGCGCGCACACACACACACATACACAAACAAACAAAAAACACATGCACACACACACACACACACACACACGCACGCACACACACATACACACACACACATACACACACACACACACAAACAAACAAACAAAAAACACATGCTGACAAATGTACACACACGAGCTCACATATCTGCCCTTTACATATATAAATACATCTGCCCTGTACATATATAAATACAACATCTGCCCTGTACATATATAAATACATCTGCCCTTTACATATATAAATACAACATCTGCCCTGTACATATATAAATACATCTGCCCTGTACATATATAAATACAACATCTGCCCTGTACATATATAAATACATCTGCCCTGTACATATATAAATACAACATCTGCCCTGTACATATATAAATACATCTGCCCTGTATCAATATATAATAATCATCTGCCCTGTACATATATAAATACATCTGCCCTGTACATATATAAATACATCATCTGCCCTGTACATATATAAATACATCTGCCCTGTACATATATAAATACAACATCTGCCCTGTACATATATAAATACAACATCTGCCCTTTACATATATAAATACATCTGCCCTTTACATATATAAATACATCTGCCCTGTACATATATAAATACAACATCTGCCCTGTACATATATAAATACAACATCTGCCCTGTACATATATAAATACAACATCTGCCCTGTACATATATAAATACAACATCTGCCCTGTACATATATAAATACAACATCTGCCCTGTACATATATAAATACAACATCTGCCCTTTACATATATAAATACAACATCTGCCCTTTACATATATAAATACAACATCTGCCCTTTACATATATAAATACAACATCTGCCCTTTACATATATAAATACAACATCTGCCCTTTACATATATAAATACAACATCTGCCCTTTACATATATAAATACAACATCTGCCCTTTACATATATAAATACATCTGCCCTTTACATATATAAATACATCTGCCCTTTACATATATAAATACAACATCTGCCCTTTACATATATAAATACATCATCTGCCCTGTACATATATAAATACAACATCTGCCCTTTACATATATAAATACATCTGCCCTTTACATATATAAATACAACATCTGACCTTTACATATATAAATACATCTGCCCTGTACATATATAAATACATCATCTGCCCTGTACATATATAAATACAACATCTGCCCTTTACATATATAAATACATCTGCCCTGTACATATATAAATACATCTGCCCTGTACATATATAAATACATCTGCCCTGTACATATATAAATACATCTGCCCTGTACATATATAAATACAACATCTGCCCTTTACATATATAAATACAACATCTGCCCTTTACATATATAAATACAACATCTGCCCTTTACATATGTAAATACAACATCTGACCTTTACATATGTAAATACAACATCTGACCTTTACATATATAAATACAACATCTGCCCTTTACATATGTAAATACAACATCTGACCTTTACACACCAAAACAAAAAGTAAGTGAAGATCTGTAATAGGCTTTGAGATATAAGCTTTTAAAAATGCATACTGTGCTGCAAATTTGGCTGGCCAAAATATACTTGGCCTTGAGGAATGCCGTTTCTGGGGAAACTTGGCGGTGAAAGAGTGAACACAAACGGTCAGCCTGAAAAAGAATATTAAGCGGTAACATAAATTTCACCAGTTTATTGTAAATGTTTGAAGTGAACAAGTGTGAATGATATTTAGGCTGTTTTCAGTTTATTGTAAATGTTTGAAGTGAACAAGTGTGAATGATATTTAGGTTGTTTTCAGTTTATTGTAAATGTTTGAAGTGAACAAGTGTGAATGATATTTAGGCTGTTTTCAGTTTATTGTAAATGTTTGAAGTGAACAAGTGTGAATGATATTTAGGCTGTTTTCAGTTTATCCTGTGAAAGAGAACTTGTTTCATGAAAATTTGTGACTGTTACAGTTTGTGATTGTTGAGCTGTGTGTGTGTGAAAATAATTTGCATCTGTGTGTGTGTGTGTGTGTGTGTGTGTGTGTGTGTGGTGTGTGTGTGTGTGTGTGTGTGTGTGTGTGTGTGTGTGTGTGTGTGTGATAGCAGTATGATTTGGATGCGAACGCTGTAAAAAATTTAAAAAAAAAAAAAAAAACCAACCTTAATCATTCTTATGATTGAATGCACTCTTTTCAATAGTGTGTGAATGTGTGTGCGTGTGCGTATTTGTATCTGCGTGCGTGCATGCGTGTTTGTTTGTTTGTGTGTGTATGTATTTGTGTGTGTGTATGTTTGTGTGTATGTATGTGTGTGTGTGTGTGTGTGTGTGTGTGTGTGTGTGTGTGTGTGTGTTTGTATATGTATGTGTGTGTGTGTTCGTTCGTTCGTTCTTTGATTTAACGTCTGTTCACTATGAGTGATATTAGACGGGTTATTGTGTGTGTGTGTGTGTTTTCTGTTTGTGTGTGTGCGTATGTGAGAGTGTGTGTGCTTGTGTACGTAATTGTGTGTGTATGTGTGTGTGTGTTGTGTTTGTGTGTGTGTGTGTAAGCGAGTGATCTTTCATGTACACAGAAAGGATGTCTCACAAAGGACCTCCATTTGGCGTCTCACCAGGCATGTTAAGAGAGACAACTGTGTCAAATATTCTTTTTGTCATATTACAAGAGTTTTGTTCCTTAGTACGTACACTCTCTGAGATCTGTTGTGGCCATCTTTCTTCAGTTGCATTTATCGGTATACATACTGATGATGATGATGATAATAATTACAATAATAATTTAATCACAATAATAAATGTAATAATAACAATAATGGTAATGTATGAAGAAGACAAAAGGAATAGATGACGAAGCGCAAATCTAATTAAGATAACGAAGGGCAGGCACACACACCACACTACACACACTACAACACAACAGCACAACACAACACACACACACACACACACACACACACACACACACACACACATACACATACACACACACACACACACACACCATACATACACACACACACACAACACACCACACAACACACACCCGGCACCACACCCACCACAGACACACAGAATGACACCACACACACGAATGCACACACACACGCGCCCACACGCAACATAAACACAAAGACACGACACATAACACAACCAATTTACCACACTACACATAAACACAAGACCGAATAAACAATAACACACACATATACAACATGTCACACAGCCACACATATAAACACAGCACGGCAACACATACACACACACACACACGCACACACACAACACACACACCACACACACACACCACCACGCACAAACACACACACACACACAACACACACACACATCGCACACACGCACACACACACACAACGCACGCACACACACATACACACACACACACATACATACACACACACACACACACACACACACACACACACACATGCTAACAAACAAACAAAAACACACACACACATGCTAATAAATGTACACACACGAGCTCACATACAGACACGCACGCACGTGCGTGCGCACACACACACACACACACACACACATGCACAGGCATGCACGCACACACTCGTTCATACGCTGAATACATACTAACAAACTACAAACACATATACCTGTGGTTATCTATCTATCTATCTATCTATCTATCTATCTATCTATCTATCTATCTATCTATCTATCTGTCTATCTTCATATCTGTCACCCTGTCTGTCTATCTATCTTATCTATCTATCTGTCTATCTATCTATCTGTCTATCTATCTATCTATCTATCTATCTATCTATCTTTGTGTCTGTCTGACTCTCTCTCTCTCTCTCTCTCTCCTCTCTCTTTGTGTGTGTGTGTGTTTGCGTGCACGCGCGCGTGTGTGTGTATGTGTGTGTGTGAGTGTGTGTGTGTGAATGTGTGTGTGTGTGTGTGTGTGTGTGTGTGTGTGTGTGTGTGTGTGTGTGTGTGTGTAGTCTACTCGCTGTAAACAAAATGTCAATGGAGTTCCAGAGCTAGATGTTTACTGGCATAAACTTAAAGAAGATGTTCAGATCTATCTGTTGCAAGACAGAATCAAATAGCTTCAAACTATCCACGTCAATATATTTCTATCCCATTAGGAAAAGCAAAACCAGTACCGTTGCTTAAATGTAAACTTTCTAATGAAAACGTGGGATGTTACACACTTCAAACGTGGCCATGGCATGAAGACATAAAAGAAGTTTCATGGTTTATAACGACATAACCATTCTGTGACATATCACTACACTCCGTCCTAACCAACAGACACCCACACCAAAGGACATGGTTAGTTTCAGGCATATCTAGAATGAGTTCATAACAGACCAACTGAAGAAATTGTCCACAGGAAAAATACATGCACATCAACTGGTTGCTTAAAATCGAAAGATGGTACGATTCTCATGGAAAAAGACAAAAATTACACAGATGGGGAGAGTACATTAAAGACCTTTTTAAGGATGACAGAAAGGAAAAACACATTATAAAAAAGAACTTTGAATGACCACCCATAATGAAAGATGAAGTCAGAGCAGCACTGAAAAAGATGAAACCAGGAAAAGCCCCAGGACCAGACGACATTACTACAGAGATGATTGAAGCCCTGGAGGAATTTGGTATTGAAAAAATAACAGTCCTCCTAAATGAGATTTACGACACTGGAAAAATCCCCAAACATATGTCAAAATCAATTTTCATTGCACTTCCAAAGAAGACAGGGGCTACAGAATGAGAACTCCATCGCACAATCAGTTTGATGAGTCATGTAACCAAGATCCTGTTAAGAATAATCATGATGAGGACAAGGAATAGAATCAAAAGCGAAATAGCAGATGAACAGTGTGGCTTTGTGGAAGGGAAAGGAACTGTTAATGCCATATACATCCTAAGAACTATCATAGAGAGGTCAATCGAAGTGAACAAGGATTTATATTTATGCTTTGTTGACTATACCAAGGCTTTCGATCGGGTAAGACATGAAGAATTGATCAACCAACAAGAAAGACTCAATACTGATGGAAAAGATCTACGAATAATTCAGGAATATGTACTGGGAACAAACAGCTGCAATGAGAATAAAAAACGATATAAGCTCTTTCCAAAATATCAAAAGAGGAGTCAGACAGGGTTGTGTTTTGTCACCAAATCTGTTTTCACTTTACAGCAAAACATGAGAAACCTAGAGGAAGACGCTGGATTAAAAGGTTGGAGGAAAAATGATAAACAACATTCGATACGCAGATGACACCGTGCTAATTGCAGAAAGTGAAAGGGACCCACAAAACCTTGTAAATATACTAGAAATAGAAAGCAAACGTAAGGGGCTGGAACTAAACAGCAGGAAGACTGAAGTCACGGTGATCAGTAAAAAACATGAAATCCCCTCATGCAAAATAACAGTAAACGGCACAACGTTGAGACAGGCTGATAAGTTTAAATAC
>CM060312.1:97959931-97964931 GCA_030674185.1 Monoplex corrugatus | reverse complement strand
CAGGACAGGAAAAAAAAGGAAAGGACAGGAAAAGAAAGGACAGGACAGAACAGGAAAAGAAAGGACAGGACAGGACGGGAAAAGAAAGGAAAGGACAGGACGGGAAAAGAAAGGAAAAGACAGGACGGGAAAAGAAAGGAAAGGACAGGACAGGAAAAGAAAGGACAGGACAGGACAGGAAAAGAAAGGAAAGGACAGGACAGGAAAAGAAAGGAAAGGACAGGACAGGAAAAGAAAGGAAAGGACAGGACAGGACAGGAAAAGAAAGGAAAGGACAGGACAGGAAAAGAAAGGAAAGGACAGAACGGGAAAAGAAAGGAAAGGACAGGACGGGAAAAGAAAGGAAAAGACAGGACGGGAAAAGAAAGGAAAGGACAGGACAGGAAAAGAAAGGAAAGGACAGGACAGGAAAAGAAAGGACAGGACAGGACGGGAAAAGAAAGGAAAGGACAGGACGGGAAAAGAAAGGAAAAGACAGGACGGGAAAAGAAAGGAAAAGACAGGACAGGAAAAGAAAGGACAGGACAGGACGGGAAAAGAAAGGAAAGGACAGGACGGGAAAAGAAAGGAAAAGACAGGACGGGAAAAGAAAGGAAAAGACAGGACAGGAAAAGAAAGGACAGGACAGGACGGGAAAAGAAAGGACAGGACAGGACGGGAAAAGAAAGGAAAGGACAGGACAGGAAAAGAAAGGAAAGGACAGGATGGAAAAGAAAGGAAAAGACAGGACAGGAAAAGAAAGGAAAAGACAGGACAAGAAAAGAAAGGACAGGACAGGAAAAGAAAGGAAAGGACAGGACGGGAAAAGAAAGGAAAGGACAGAACGGGAAAAGAAAGGAAAGGACAGGACGGGAAGAGAAAGGAAAGGACAGGATGGGAAAAGAAAGGAAAGGACAGAACGGGAAAGAAAGGAAAGGACAGAACGGGAAAGAAAGGAAAGGACAGGACGGGAAAAGAAAGGAAAAGACAGGACGGGAAAAGAAAGGAAAGGACAGGACGGGAAAAGAAAGGAAAAGACAGGACGGGAAGAGAAAGGAAAGGACAGGATGGGAAAAGAAAGGAAAGGACAGGAATGGAAAACAAAGGAAAAGAAAGGAAAGGACAGGAATGGAAAACAAAGGAAAAGAAAGGAAAGGACAGGAATGGAAACAAAGGAAAAGAAAGGAAAGGACAGGAATGGAAAACAAAGGAAAAGGATGGAAATGACAGGACAGGAAAACAAAGGAAAAGGAAGGAAAGGACAGGACAGGAAAACAAAAGAAAAGGAAGGAAAGGACAGGACAGGAAAACAAGGAAAAGAAAGGACAGGAATGGAAAACAAAGGAAAAGAAAGGACAGGACAGGACAGGAAAACAAAAGAAAAGAAAGGACAGGACAGGACAGGAAAACAAAAGAAAAGAAAGGACAGGACAGGACAGGAAAACAAAAGAAAAGAAAGGACAGGAATGGAAAACAAAGGAAAAGAAATGACAGGACAGGAAAAAAAGGAAAGGACAGAAGGACAGGACAGGAAAACAAAGGAAAAAGGAAAGAAAGGACAGGACAGGAAAACAAAGAAAAAGAAGAGGAAAGGACAGGACAGGAAAACAAAAGAAAAGAAAGGACAGGAATGGAAAACAAAGGAAAAAGAAAAGAAGGACAGGACTGGAAAACAAAGGAAAAGGAAGGAAAGGACAGGACAGGAAAACAAAGGAAAAGAAAGGACAGGACAGGACAGGAAAACAAAGGAAAAGAAAGGAAGGACAGGACGGAAAACAAAAGAAAAGAAAGGACAGGACAGGACAGGAAAACAAAGGAAAAGAAAGGACAGGACAGGACAGGAAAACAAAGGAAAAGAAAGGAAGGACAGGACAGGAAAACAAAGGAAAAAAAGGACAGGACAGGACAAGGAAAAACAAAGGAAAATAAGGACAGAAGGACAGGACAGGAAAACAAAAGAAAAGAAAGACAGGACAGGACAGGAAAACAAAAGAAAAGAAAAAGGACAGGACAGGAAAACAAAAGAAAAGAAAGCACAGGACAGGACAGGAAAACAAAGGAAAGAAAGGACAGGACAGGAAAAACAAAAGAAAAGAAAGGACAGGACAGGACAGGAAAACAAAGAAAAGAAAAGACAGGACAGGACAGGAAAACAAAGAAAAGAAAGCACAGGACAGGACAGAAAACAAAAGAAAGGACAGGACAGGACAGAAAAACAAAAGAAAAGAAGACAGGAAAGGACAGGAAAACAAAGGAAAGAAAGGAAGGACAGGACAGGAAAAACAAAGGAAAAGAAAGGAAAAGGAAGAAAAACAAAGGAAAAGAAAGGAAGACAGACAGGACAGGAAAACAAAGGAAAAGAAAGAGAACAGAAGCAAGACAAAGGAAAGGAAAACAGGAAAGAAAAAACAATGACAGAAGGGAAAAGAAAAAGGAAAGAAAAACAATGACAGAAGGGAAAAGAAAAGGAAAGAAAAACAATGACAGAAGGGAAAAGAAAAGGAAAGAAAAACAATGACAAAAGGGAAAAGAAAAGGAAAGAAAAACAATGACAGAAGGGAAAAGAAAAGAAAAAAAAAAAATGACAAAAGGGAAAAAGAAAAGGAAAGAAAAACAATGACAGAAGGGAAAAGAAAAGAAAGGAAAACATGACAGAAGGGAAAAGAAAGGAAATGAAAAACAATGACAGAAGGAAAAAGAAAAGAAAGGAAAACATGAAGAAGGGAAAAGAAAAGAAAGGAAAACAGGACAAGAAGGGAAAAGAAAAGAAAGGAAAAATGAAGAAGGGAAAAGAAAAGAAAGGAAAAAGTGACAGAAGAAGGGAAAAGAAAGAAAGGAAAACAGTGAAGAAGAAGGGAAAAGAAAGAAAAGTTTAAAACAAAAAGACAGAAAAAGAAAAGAAAATAAATGGACAGGAAACAGAAAGAAAGGAAAGGAGAAAAAGAAAAGAACAGAAACTGGGACAAAAAGGAAAGGATTAAAGAAAGAAAGTTAAAGAAAGGAAGAAAAAAGGGAAAAAAAAACAGAAAAGTAAAAGGAAAGACAGGAAAGAAAACAAAGGAAAAATAGGAATGAAGGGAAAAGATGGTTAAGCCAAAAATAGGAACATTCATACAAAGAACAGCCAAAAATAGGAACATTCATACAAAGAACAGCGATAAATAGGAACATTCATACAAACAACAGCCATAAATAGGAACATTCATACAAAGAACAGCCATAAATAGGAACATTCATACAAACAACAGCCATAAATAGGAACATTCATACAAAGAACAGCGATAAATAGGAACATTCATACAAAGAACAGCAATAAATAGGAACATTCATACAAACAACAGCCATAAATAGGAACATTCATACAAACAACAGCCATAAATAGGAACATTCATACAAACAACAGCCATAAATAGGAACATTCATACAAAGAACAGCCATAAATAGGAACATTCATACAAAGAACAGCCATAAATAGGAACATTCATACAAAGAACAGCCATAAATAGGAACATTCATACAAACAACAGCGATAAATAGGAACATTCATACAAACAACAGCCATAAATAGGAACATTCATACAAAGAACAGCCATAAATAGGAACATTCATACAAACAACAGCGATAAATAGGAACATTCATACAAACAACAGCCATAAATAGGAACATTCATACAAAGAACAGCCATAAATAGAAACATTCATACAAAGAACAGTCATAAATAGAAACATTCATACAAAGAACAGCCATAAATAGGAACATTTATACAAACAACAGCCATGAATAGGAACATTCATACAAAGAACAGCCATGAATAGGAACATTCATACAAACAACAGCCATAAATAGGAACATTCATACAAACAACAGCCATGAATAGGAACATCCATACAAAGAACAGCCATGAATAGGAACATTCATACAAACAACAGCCATAAATAGGAACATCCATACAAAGAACAGCCATGAATAGGAACATTCATACAAACAACAGCCATGAATAGGAACATTCATACAAACAACAGCCATAAATAGGAACATCCATACAAACAACAGCCATAAATAGGAACATCCATACAAACAACAGCCATGAATAGGAACATCCATACAAACAACAGCCATGAATAGGAACATCCATACAAAGAACAGCCATGAATAGGAACATCCATACAAAGAACAGCCATGAATAGGAACATCCATACAAGAACAGCCATGAATAGGAACATCCATACAAAGAACAGCCATAAATAGGAACATTCATACAAACAACAGCCATGAATAGGAACATTCATACAAACAACAGCCATGAATAGGAACATCCATACAAACAACAGCCATGAATAGGAACATCCATACAAAGAACAGCCATGAATAGGAACATCCATACAAACAACAGCCATAAATAGGAACATCCATACAAAGAACAGCCATAAATAGGAACATCCATACAAACAACAGCCATAAATAGGAACATCCATACAAAGAACAGCCATGAATAGGAACATCCATACAAACAACAGCCATAAATAGGAACATCCATACAAACAACAGCCATAAATAGGAACATCCATACAAAGAACAGCCATGAATAGGAACATCCATACAAACAACAGCCATAAATAGGAACATTCATATGGGTGTATGTGCGTGAGTGTATGTCCGTGAGTGTATGTGCGTGTGTGTGTGTGTGTGTGTGTGTGTGTGTGTGTGTGTGTGTGTGTGTGTGTGTGTGTGTGTGTGTGTGTGTATGTGTGCATGTGCATGCGGAAGTCTGCGTGCAAACTAGCTCAGTGTTTAATATGAAATCCACTCAACAAGTGTGACTGCCCGCGTTCAAACAAACAGGAACCAGAAAAGAAAAAAAAAACACGTAAAAAGAATGAGAACGAGAATCTAATACAACCAGACAAGACACTAACAACCAGACAAGACAGACGCAAATTTTCGGCCAACTGGCCTTTGTCAAGCGTAGATCATAAACAAACAAACACCAAATACAAAAGTTAGTAGAAAAAGACAGAAA
>CM060312.1:97952431-97954931 GCA_030674185.1 Monoplex corrugatus | reverse complement strand
CTACATCCTGATCAACAAAAGATTTAGAAATTCTTTACTGTCAGCAAAAACACTACCAGGCGCAGACTACAACAGTGACCACAATCCTGTTGTGGGAAGATTTAGACTGAAATTGAGGAAAAGGAAACAGACCAAAAGCAACATCAAACTAAATATTGGACTCTTAAAGACAGATGAAGCGATCAGTGAAAAATGTAACGTACATGTTCAAAACAAATTCAGTGCTCTGGAGGACGTTGGCGACAGTGAGGAACAATGGACAAAGTTGAGAAACTTGATAAATGAAGCTTGTGAAGAAATCTATGAAGTAGAAAGAAAAGCAAAACAAAAACAAACAAAAAAAGAACTGGATGACAAAAGAAATAATAGACTTGATGGAAGACCCGAGGAAGGCAAAGAGAAAGGTAGAAGAATGCAAAAAGATTTTTTAAAAATCAGGTATGGGTGCAATGAAGCTGAGAAAACTTGGCTGGAAACACAGTGCAAAGAAACAGAAGAACGACACAAAACAGATCCTCAGAGTATGTATAAATGAATTGAAGAAATTGCCCACAGAAAAAAGACACACACATCAACGGGTTGCTTAAAATCGAAAGATGGCATGCTTATCATGGAAAAAGACAAAATGTTAGACAGATGGGGAGAGTACATTAAAGACCTTTTTGAGGATGACAGAAACGAAGAACACATTATAAGAAAGAACGTGAAGGACCACCCATAATGAAAGATGACGTTAGAGCAGCGACGAAAAAGATGAAACCGGGAAAAGCCCCAGGATCAGACAATATTATTACAGAGATGATTGAAGCCCTGGGGGAATTCAGTATTGAAAAAAATAACAGTCCTCCTTAATGAAATTTATGACACCAGAAAAATCCCCAAAGATATGTCAAAATCAATTTCATTGCACTTCCAAAGAAGACAGGGGCTATAGAATGCGAACTCCATCGCACAATCAGTTTGATGAGTCATGTAAGAAAAATCCTATTAAGAATAATCATGATGAGGACAAGGAATAGAATCAAAAGAGAAATAGCAGAAGAACAGTGTGGATTTGTGGAAGGGAAGGGAACTATTAATACCATACTTCACCAAAACAAACTCCCATAGCAGCCTACTGAAAAAGAGGGAAGACCAAGGAACAAGGAGAAGATACCATCATAAACAGCGATATCAATGGACAAAAAACGACAGAGAGAGAGAGAAGAGAGAGAGAGAGAGAGAGAGAGAGAGACAACAGGAGAGACAGAGAAGAGACAGAGACAGAGAGAGACAGAGACAGAGACAGAGAGAGAGACAGACAGACAGACAGACAAACAGAGACAGACAGACACACAGACAGACAGACACACACACAGACAGAGACAGAACAATGAACAAGAACAGATTTATTCACGAGGGTATGAAATAAGCAAAATGTATGCTTTTTGACATCCAGTCCTCGCCCAACGAGGGTCGACATCACACTGCACAATGCTATGCACTACCTGTGCCCATCTAATGCTATCATCTTCGAATTATGTAAAAGATAAAGAGCAAGATTGCCTGTACTCTCCCACTTTAAGGGGAAAAACTCATCTAAAAAAAAAGAACATGTACGTCCTAAGAACTATCATAAAGAGGTCAGTCTTGTTGAATAAGGATTTATATTTATGCTTTGTTGACTATACTAAGGATTTTGATCGGGTAAGATTTTGATCATTGATATCACGAAAGCGTTCGACCTGGTCAGTCGGAGTGGTCTTTTCAAGCTTTTGAAGAAAATCGGCTGCCCCCCAAGACTATCAGCTGTCATCGAGTCTTTTCACGAGGATATGCATAGCACTGTGTGCTATAATGGTGCCACTTCAGAGCCTTTTAGAATCAGCAGCGGAGTGAAACAGGGATGTGTTTTGGACCCAACTCTGTTCGGGATCTTCTTCTCGATGTTGCTGACCTATGCCTTCTGCAGATCTGAAGAAGGGGTATATCTTCATACAAGGACCGATGGAAAGCTCTTCAACATTGCCAGGCTTCGTTCCAAAACCAAGGTGGAAAAGAAGACCATCAGAGAAGCTCTCTTCGCAGATGATGCTGCGCTGGCTTCCCACAGTGAACAAGATCTCCAGAGGCTCGTTGATCGCTTCGCCCACGCTTGCAGAGAGTTTGGTCTCACAATCAGCTTGAAGAAAACTGAGATCTTAGGTCAAGGCTGTGAAGAACCACCATCTCTACACATTGGAGACTACGACCTCAATACTGTCCACCAAGTTCAGTACTTGGGGTTCACCATAAGTGACAACCTTTCTCTGGATGCTGAAATCGGCGCCAGAATTGCGAAGGCCTCATCTGTTATGGCTAAACTGAACAAGCGGATCTGGTCCAACAGCAGTCTCACTGCGAACACCAAAATGCAGGTGTACAGAGCATGTGTGTTAAGCACACTTCTCTACTCAAGTGAAGCCTGGACCACATACGCCACCCAAGAAAAGAGGCTCAACATTTTCCATCTCCGCTGCTT
>CM060312.1:97942431-97947431 GCA_030674185.1 Monoplex corrugatus | reverse complement strand
TACTTTGTGTATTTATTGTTTGTGGTGTTTCTGCTAAGTTTGTGTATTTATTGTTGTTGGTGTTTCTGCTAAGTTTGTGTGTTTATTGTTGTTGGTGTTTCTGCTAAGTTTGTGTGTTTATTGTTGTTGGTGTTTCTGCTAAGTTTGTGTGTTTATTGTTGTTGGTGTTTCTGCTAAGTTTGTGTGTTTATTGTTGTTGGTGTTTCTGCTAAGTTTGTGTATTTATTGTTGATGGTGTTTCTGCTAAGTTTGTGTTGTTTGTTGTTGTTGGTGTTTCTGCTAAGTTTGTGTATTTATTGTTGTTGGTGTTTCTGCCAAGTTTGTGTGTTTATGTTGTTGATGGTGTTTCTGCTAAGTTTGTGTTTTATTTTTGTTGGTGTTTCTGCTAAGTTTTGTGTATTTATTGTTGTTGGATGTTTCTGCTAAGTTTGTGTATTTATTGTTGATGGTGTTTCTGCTAAGTTTGTGTATTTATTGTTGATGGTGTTTCTGCTAAGTTTGTGTGTTTATTGTTGATGGTGTTTCTGCTAAGTGTGTGTATTTATTTTGTTAGTGTTTCTGCTAAGTTTGTGTGTTTATTGTTGTTGGTGTTTCTGCTAAGTTTGTGTATTTATTGTTGTTGGTGTTTCTGCTAAGTTTGTGTGTTTATTGTTGATGGTGTTTCTGCTAAGTTTGTTATATTATTGTTGTTGGTGTTTCTGCTAAGTTGTGTGTTTTTTGTTGATGGTGTTTCTGCTAAGTTTGTGTTTTATTGTTGATGGTGTTTCTGCTAAGTTTGTGTGTTTGTTGTTGATGGTGTTTCTGCTAAGTTTGTTGTTTTTGTTGGTGGTGTTTCTGCTAAGTTTGTGTGTTTATTGTTGTTGGTGTTTCTGCTAAGTTTGTGTGTATTATTGTTGTTGGTGTTTCTGCTAAGTTTGTGTTTTGTTGTTGTTGGTGTTTCTGCTAAGTTTGTGTATTTATTGTTGTTGGTGTTTCTGCTAAGTTTGTGTGTTTATTGTTGGTGGTGTTTCTGCTAGTCTGTGTGTTTATTGTGTTGTGTGATGTTTCTGCTAAGTTTGTGTGTTTATTGTTGTTGTTGGTTTCTGCTAAGTTTGTGTGATTATGTGATGGTGTTTTCTGCTAAGTTTATGTATTTATTGTTGATGTGTTGTTCTGCTAACTTGTTATCTATTTTTCGATCGTTGTTCTGCTATGTTGTGCGTATATTCGTGTGGTGTTCTGCTAGTTTGTGTGTTTGTTAGTTGGGTTTCAGCGCAATTTTGGTTGCTTTGTCGCGTAGTTCTGCCAAAGTTTTGTGTTTTGTTGTTGTGTTTCTGCTAAGTTGGTTGTTATTTTGTTGGTGTTTCCGCTAATTTGTGTTTTTATTGTTGTATTTCGCTACGTTTGTGTGTATTTGTGTTTGTTGTTGGTGATTCTGCTAAGTTTGTTTTTATTGTTAATGTTTTCTGCTAAGTTAGTTGTTTTATTGTTTTGTGTTGTTTGGCTAAGTTGTTTATTGTTAATGGTGTTTGCTAAGTTTGTGTGTTATGTTGGTGGTGTTTCGCTAGTTTGTGTTGTTAATATGTTGTGGTCTATTCTGCTAATTGTGTATTTATTGTTGGTTGTGTTCTGCTAACTTTGTGTGTTTATTGTTGATGGTGTTTCTGCTAAGTGTGTGTTTATTGTTCTTGGTGTGTCTGCTAAGTTTGTGTATTTGTTGTTGGTGTTTCTGCTAAGTTTGTGTATTTATTGTTGATGGTGTTTCTGCTAAGTTTGTGTGTTTATTGTTGGTGTTTCTGCTAAGTTTGTGTGTTTATTGTTGGTGGTGTTTCTGCTAAGTTTGTGTATTTATTGTTGTTTGTGTTTCTGCTAAGTTTGTGTGTTTATTGTTGTTGGTGTTTCTGCTAAGTTTGTGTGTTTATTGTTGTTGGTGTTTCTGCTACGTTTTGTGTATTTATTGTTGTTGGTGTTTCTGCTAAGTTTGTGTATTTATTGTTGTTGGTGTTTCTGCTAAGTTTGTGTGTTTATTGTTGTTGGTGTTTCTGCTAAGTTTGTGTGTTTATTGTTGTTGGTGTTTCTGCTAAGTTTGTGTGTTTATTGTTGTTGGTGTTTCTGCTAAGTTTGTGTGTTTATTGTTGTTGGTGTTTCTGCTAAGTTTGTGTATTTATTGTTGATGGTGTTTCTGCTAAGTTTGTGTGTTTGTTGTTGTTGGTTGTTTCTGCTAAGTTTGTGTATTTATTGTTGTTGGTGTTTCTGCCAAGTTTGTGTGTTTAATTGTTGATGGTGTTTTCTGCTAAGTTTGTGTATTTATTTTTGTTGGTGTTTCTGCTAAGTTTGTGTATTTATTGTTGTTGATGTTTCTGCTAAGTTTGTGTGTTTATTGTTGATGGTGTTTCTGCTAAGTTTGTGTATTTATTGTTGATGGTGTTTCTGCTAAGTTTGTGTGTTTATTGTTGATGGTGTTTCTGCTAAGTGTGTGTATTTATATTTTTGTTAGTGTTTCTGCTAAGTTTGTGTGTTTATTTATGTTGGTGTTTCTGCTAAGTTTTGTGTATTTATTGTTGTTGGTGTTTCTGCTAAGTTTGTGTATTTATTGTTAATGTGTTTTCTGCTAAGTTTGTTTATTTATTGTTGTTGGTGTTTCTGCTAAGTGTGTGTGTTTGTTGTTGATGGTGTTTCTGCTAAGTTTGTGTGTTTATTGTTGATGGTGTTTCTGCTAAGTTTGTGTGTGTTTTTTTGATGGTGTTTCTGCTAAGTTTGTGTGTTTATTGTTGTGGTGTTTTCTGCTAAGTTTGTGTGTTTATTGTTGTTGGTGGTGTTTCTGCTAAGTTTGTGTATTTATTGTTGTTGGTGTTTCTGCTAAGTTTGTGTGTTTGTTGTTGTTGGTGTTTCTGCTAAGTTTGTGTATTTATTGTTGTTGGTGTTTTCTGCTAAGTTTGTGTGTTTATTGTTGGTGGTGTTTCTGCTAAGTCTGTGTGTTTATTGTTGTTGTTGATGTTTCTGCTAAGTTTGTGTGTTTATTGTTGTTGTTGGTGTTTCTGCTAAGTTTGTGTGATTATTGTTGATGGTGTTTCTGCTAAGTTTGTGTATTTGTTGTTGTTGGTGTTTTCTGCTAAGTTTGTGTGTTTATTGTTGTTGATGTTTCTGCTAAGTTTGTGTGTTTATTGTTGATGGTGTTTCTGCTAAGTTTGTGTGTTTATTGTTGTTAGTGTTTCTGCTAAGTTTGTGTGTTTTGTTGTTGATGGTGTTTCTGCTAAATGTGTGTGTTTATTGTTGATTGTGTTTCTGCTAAGTTTGTATATTTATTGTTGATGGTGTTTCTGCTAAGTTTGTGTGTTTGATGTTGATGGTGTTTCTGCTAAGTTTGTGTGTTTATTGTTGTTAGTGTTTCTGCTAAGTTTGTGTATTTATTGTTGATGGTGTTTCTGCTAATTTTGTGTGTTTATTGTTGTTGGTGTTTCTGCTACGTTTGTGTATTTATTGTTGTTGGTGTTTCTGCTAAGTTTGTGTATTTATTGTTGTTGTGTGTTTCTGCTAAGTTTGTGTGTTTATTGTTGTTGGTGTTTCTGCTAAGTTTGTGTGTTTATTGTTGTTGGTGTTTCTGCTAAGTTTGTGTATTTATTGTTGTTGGTGTTTCTGCCAAGTTTGTGTGTTTATTGTTGATGGTGTTTCTGCTAAGTTTGTGTATTTATTTTTGTTGGTGTTTCTGCTAAGTTTGTGTATTTATTGTTGTTGATGTTTCTGCTAAGTTTGTGTGTTTTATTGTTGATGGTGTTTCTGCTAAGTTTGTGTGTTTATTGTTAATGGTGTTTCTGCTAAGTTTGTGTGTTTATTGTTGATGGTGTTTCTGCTAAGTTTGTGTGTTTATTGTTGATGGTGTTTCTGCTAAGTGTGTGTATTTATTTTTGTTAGTGTTTCTGCTAAGTTTGTGTGTTTATTGTTGTTGGTGTTTCTGCTAAGTTTGTGTATTTATTGTTGTTGGTGTTTCTGCTAAGTTTGTGTATTTATTGTTAATGGTGTTTCTGCTAAGTTTGTGTATTTATTGTTGTTGGTGTTTCTGCTCAGTTTGTGTGTTTGTTGTTGATGGTGTTTCTGCTAAGTTTGTGTGTTTATTGTTGGTGGGTGTTCTGCTAAGTTTGTGTGTTTATTGTTGTTGTTGGTGTTTCTGCTAAGTTTGTGTATTTATTGTTGTTGGTGTTTCTGCTAAGTTTGTGTGTTTGTTGTTGTTGGTGTTTTCTGCTAAGTTTGTGTATTTATTGTTGTTGGTGTTTCTGCTAAGTTTTGTGTGTTTATTGTTGGTGGTGTTTCTGCTAAGTCTGTGTGTTTATTGTTGTTGTTGATGTTTCTGCTAAGTTTTGTGTGTTTATTGTTGTTGTTGGTGTTTCTGCTAAGTTTGTGTGATTATTGTTGATGGTGTTTTCGCTAAGTTTGTGTATTTGTTGTTGTTGGTGTTTCTGCTAAGTTTGTGTGTTTATTGTTGTTGATGTTTCTGCTAAGTTTGTGTGTTTATTGTTGATGGTGTTTCTGCTAAGTTGTGTGTTTTATTGTTGTTGATGTTTCTGCTAAGTTTGTGTGTTTATTGTTGATGGTGTTTCTGCTAAGTGTGTGTATTTATTGTTGGTGGTGTTTCTGCTAAGTTTGTGTGTTTATTGTTGATGGTGTTTCTGCTAAGTTTGTGTATTTATTGTTGTTGGTGTTTCTGCTAAGTTTGTGTGTTTATTGTTGTTGTTTCTGCTAAGTTTGTGTATTTATTGTTGTTGGTGTTTCTGCTAAGTTTGTGTATTTATTGTTGTTGGTGTTTCTGCTACGTTTGTTTGTTTGTTGTTGTTGGTGTTTCTGCTAAGTTTGTGTGTTTATTGTTGTTGGTGTTTCTGCTAAGTTTGTGTGTTTATTGTTGTTGGTGTTTCTGCTAAGTTTGTGTATTTATTGTTGTTGGTGTTTTCTGCTAAGTTTGTGTGTTTATTGTTGATGGTGTTTCTGCTAAGTTTGTGTATTTATTGTTGTTGGTGTTTCTGCTAAGC
>CM060312.1:97919931-97937431 GCA_030674185.1 Monoplex corrugatus | reverse complement strand
ACGTTGTCCACTTTACACACTCACAAACACGTGTATATACATACACTTCCATCCGTTCTAACCAAACGTTGTGCACTTTACACACTCACAAACACGTGTATATCCATACACTTCCATCCGTTGTAACCAAACGTTGTGCACTTTACACACTCACAAACACGTGTATATCCATACACTTCCATCCGTTGTAACCAAACGTTGTCCACTTTACACACTCACAAACACGTGTATATCCATACACTTCCATCCGTTGTAACCAAACGTTGTGCACTTTACACACTCACAAACACGTGTATAACCATACACTTCCATCCGTTGTAACCAAACGTTGTGCACTTTACACACTCACAAACACGTACATAGCCATACACTTCCATCCGTTCTAACCAAACGTTGTGCACTTTACACACTCACAAACACGTGTATATCCATACACTTCCATCCGTTGTAACCAAACGTTGTGCACTTTACACACTCACAAACACGTACATAGCCATACACTTCCATCCGTTCTAACCAAACGTTGTGCACTTTACACACTCACAAACACGTGTATATACATACACTTCCATCCGTTGTAACCAACGTTGTGCACTTTACACACTCACAAACACGTTCATTATCCATACACTTGCTGCAAAACACAGGAGCATAATTTAAACTGAACACCAAGAAACCAGTCCAAAAATCAACAGGCCACAAGTAGTGTTTTCTCTGTCTCTGTCTCTCTCTCTGTCTGCCTGTCTGTCTGTCTGTCTCTCTGTCTCTATCTCTGCCTGTCTGTCTGTCTGTCTCTTTGTCTCTGTCTCTGTCTCTGCCTGTCTGTCTGTCTGTCTGTCTCTGTGTCTCTGTCTCTGTCTGTCTGTCTGTCTGTTTCTCTCTGTCTCTGTCTGTCTGTCTGTCTCTGTCTCTGTCTCTGTGTGTCCTCTCCCTGTGTCTTTTTTGTGTGTCTTATTTGTTTCTGGTGGTAGTGGTGGTGATGGAAGATCTTGGAGGGTGTGACAGACAGGCAAGGTGTGACTCAGAACATCAAGATATCATCAGTGTATGCATTATATTGACATACTGCATGTTCACGTTGTTGTCAAGATATCATCAGTGTATGGATTACATTGACATGTGGTCACGTTGTTGTCAAGATATCATCAGTGTATGGATTACATTGATGTGGTCACGTTGTTGTCAAGATATCATCAGTGTATGGATTACATTGACATGTGGTCACGTTGTCATCAAGATATCATCAGTGTATGGATTACATTGATGTGGTCACGTTGTTGTCAAGATATCATCAGTGTATGGATTACATTGACATGTGGTCACGTTGTCTTCAAGATATCATCAGTGTATGGATTACATTGATGTGGTCACGTTGTTGTCAAGATATCATCAGTGTATGGATTACATTGACATGTGGTCACGTTGTCATCAAGATATCATCAGTGTATGGATTACATTGATGTGGACACGTTGTCATCAAGATATCATCAGTGTATGGATTACATTGATGTGGTCACGTTGTTGTCATCACGATATCATCAGTGTATGGATTACATTGATGTGGTCACGTTGTCGTCAATATATCATCAGTGTATGGATTACATTGATGTGGTCACGTTGTTGTCAAGATATCATCAGTATATGGATTACATTGACATGTGGTCACGTTGTCATCAAGATATCCTCAGTGTATGGATTACATTGACATGTGGTCACGTTGTCGTCAAGATATCATCAGTATATGGATTACATTGACATGTGGTCACGTTGTCATCAAGATATCATCAGTGTATGGATTACATTGATGTTGTCACGTTGTCATCAAGATATCATCAGTATATGGATTACATTGACATGTGGTCACGTTGTCATCAAGATATCATCAGTGTATGGATTGCATTGACATGTGGTCACGTTGTCATCAAGATATCATCAGTGTATGGATTGCATTGACATGTGGTCACGTTGTCATCAAGATATCATCAGTGTATGGATTACATTGACATGTGGTGACGTTGTTGTCAAGATATCATCAGTGTATGGATTACATTGACATGTAGTCACGTTGTTGTCAAGATATCATCAGTGTATGGATTACATTGATGTGGTCACGTTGTTGTCAAGATATCATCAGTGTATGGATTACATTGATGTGGTGACGTTGTTGTCAAGATATCATCAGTGTACGGATTACATTGACATGTGGTCACGTTGTTGTCATCAAGATATCATCAGTGTATGGATTACATTGATGTGGTCACGTTGTCGTCAAGATATCATCAGTGTATGGATTACATTGACATGTGGTCACGTTGTTGTCAAGATATCATCAGTGTATGTATTACATTGATATGGTCACGTTGTTGTCATCAAGATATCATCAGTGTATGGATTACATTGACATGTGGTCACGTTGTCATCAAGATATCATCAGTGTATGGATTACATTGATATGGTCACGTTGTTGTCAAGATATCATCAGTGTATGGATTACATTGACATGTGGTCACGTTGTCATCAAGATATCATCAGTGTATGAATTACATTGATGTCACGTTGTTGTCAAGATATCATCAGTGTATGGATTACATTGACATGTGGTCACGTTGTTGTCAAGATATCATCAGTGTATGGATTACATTGACATGTGGTCACGTTGTCATCAAGATATCATCAGTGTATGGATTACATTGACATGTGGTCACGTTGTTGTCAAGATATCATCAGTGTATGGATTACATTGACATGTGGTCACGTTGTTGTCATCAAGATATCATCAGTGTATGGATTACATTGACATGTGGTCACGTTGTTGTCAAGATATCATCAGTGTATGGATTACATTGATATGTGGTCACGTTGTCATCAAGATATCATCAGTGTATGGATTACATTGACATGTGGTCACGTTGTTGTCATCACGATATCATCAGTGTATGGATTACACTGACATGTGGTCACGTTGTCATCAAGATAACATCAGTGTATGGATTACATTGACATGTGGTCACGTTGTTGTCATCAAGATATCATCAGTGTATGGATTACATTGACATGTGGTCACGTTGTCATCAAGATATCATCAGTGTATGGATTACATTGACATGTGGTCACGTTGTTGTCAAGATATCATCAGTGTATGGATTAAATTGATGTGGTCACGTTGTCATCAAGATATCATCAGTGTATGGATTACATTGACATGTGGTCACGTTGTTGTCATCAAGATATCATCAGTGTATGGATTACATTGACATGTGGTCACGTTGTCATCATGATATCATCAGTGTATGGATTACATTGATGTGGTCACGTTGTCATCAAGATATCATCAGTGTATGGGTTACATTGACATGTGGTCACGTTGTTGTCAAGATATCATCAGTGTATGGATTACATTGATGTGGTCACGTTGTCATCAAGATATCATCAGTGTATGGGTTACATTGACATGTGGTCACGTTGTCATCAAGATATCATCAGTGTATGGATTACATTGATGTGGTCACGTTGTTGTCAAGATATCATCAGTGTATGGATTACATTGACATGTGGTCACGTTGTCATCAAGATATCATCAGTGTATGGATTACATTGACATGTGGTCACGTTGTTGTCATCAAGATATCATCAGTGTATGGATTACATTGATGTGGTCACGTTGTCATCAAGATATCATCAGTGTATGGATTACATTGATGTGGTCACGTTGTTGTCATCACGATATCATCAGTGTATGGATTACATTGATGTGGTCACGTTGTCGTCAATATATCATCAGTGTATGGATTACATTGATGTGGTCACGTTGTTGTCAAGATATGATCAGTATATGGATTACATTGACATGTGGTCACGTTGTCATCAAGATATCATCAGTGTATGGATTACATTGACATGTGGTCACGTTGTCGTCAAGATATCATCAGTGTATGGATTACATTGATGTGGTCACGTTGTCATCAAGATATCATCAGTATATGGATTACATTGACATGTGGTCACGTTGTCATCAAGATATCATCAGTGTATGGATTACATTGACATGTGGTCACGTTGTCATCAAGATATCATCAGTGTATGGATTACATTGATGTGGTCACGTTGTTGTCAAGATATCATCAGTGTATGGATTACATTGACATGTGGTCACGTTGTTGTCATCAAGATATCATCAGTGTATGGATTACATTGATATGGTCACGTTGTCATCAAGATATCATCAGTGTATGGATTACATTGACATGTGGTCACGTTGTCATCAAGATATCATCAGTGTATGAATTACATTGATGTCACGTTGTTGTCAAGATATCATCAGTGTATGGATTACATTGACATGTGGTCACGTTGTTGTCAAGATATCATCAGTGTATGGATTACATTGACATGTGGTCACGTTGTCATCAAGATATCATCAGTGTATGGATTACATTGATGTGGTCACGTTGTCATCAAGATATCATCAGTGTATGGATTACATTGACATGTGGTCACGTTGTCATCAAGATATCATCAGTGTATGGATTACATTGATGTGGTCACGTTGTCATCAAGATATCATCAGTGTATGGATTACATTGACATGTGGTCACGTTGTCATCAAGATATCATCAGTGTATGGATTACATTGACATGTGGTCACGTTGTTGTCATCAAGATATCATCAGGGTATGGATTACATTGACATGTGGTCACGTTGTCATCAAGATATCATCAGTGTATGGATTACATTGACATGTGGTCACGTTGTTGTCATCAAGATATCATCAGTGTATGGATTACATTGACATGTGGTCACGTTGTTGTCAAGATATCATCAGTGTATGGATTACATTGACATGTGGTCACGTTGTTGTCATCAAGATATCATCAGTGTATGGATTACATTGACATGTGGTCACGTTGTTGTCATCACGATATCATCAGTGTATGGATTA
This sequence comes from Monoplex corrugatus, assembly GCA_030674185.1. Lineage (NCBI taxonomy): Eukaryota > Metazoa > Mollusca > Gastropoda > Littorinimorpha > Ranellidae > Monoplex > Monoplex corrugatus. Next base: position 97,932,491 of record CM060312.1, on the reverse strand, counting down.
CACTGACATGTGGTCACGTTGTCATCAAGATATCATCAGTGTATGGATTACATGACATGTGGTCACGTTGTTGTCAAGATATCATCAGTGTATGGATTACATTGCATGTGGTCACGTTGTCTCAAGAACACGTGTATGGTACATTGAAGACGTTGTTGTAGACATCAGGGGTACATGAATGGGTCAGTTGTCGCAAGATACATCAGTGTTGGATACATGACAGCAGTTGTGTCAAGAAGCATCAGGTATGGATTACAGACAGTGGACGTTGTCACAAGTACATCAGTTGGAACATTGACATGTGGGGCGTCAGATATCACAGTGTAGATAACAGCATGTGGTCACGGGCAAAAAACAGAATGGATACATTGACATGTGGTACGTCAGTACACAGGTTGGATTACATTGACAAGTGGACGTGACAAGACACAGTGTGGATCATTGAGCAGTTGAGTCAAGAACACAGGTGGTACATGACAGTGGTCGTGTGCATCAGACATCAGTGTGGAACATGACAGGCACGTGGTCAAAGAAACACAGTGTAGGATTCATGACATGTGGTCACGTCACAATACACAGTGTTGAACATGACAGTCACTGGTGCAAATCACAGTGTTGATACATGACAGGTCAGTTGTGTCAAGATACACAGTGTTGGATTACATGACAGGGTGGTGCAAGATACATCAGGTATGGAATACAGACATGTGGTCACTTGTCAAGATACATCAGATGGTACATGACATGCACTGTCATCAAGAAACACAGTGAGATTACATAAGGTGGTCATCAAGACAAGTGATATGAACATTGACATGTGGACGTTTCAACAAGATACATCAGGATGGTACATTCAGACAACACAAGGTTGGGGACAGTCAGACAACACAAGGGGGGACAGTCAGACAACACAAGGTGGGGACAGCAGACAACACAAGGTGGGACAGCCAGACAACACAAGGTGGGGACAGTCAGACAACACAAGGTGGGACAGCCAGACAACACAAGGTGGGGACAGTCAGACACACAAGGTGGGGACAGCCAGACAACACAAGGTGGGGACAGTCAGACAACACAAGGTGGGACAGTCAGACAACACAAGGTGGGGACAGCAGACAACACAAGGTGGGGACAGTCAGACAGCACAAGGTGGGGACAGCAGACAAACAAGGTGGGGACAGTCAGACAGCACAAGGTGGGGACAGTCCAGACAAACACAAGGTGGGGACAGCCAGACAACACAAGGTGGGGACAGTCAGACAACACAAGGTGGGGACAGTCAGACAACACAAGGTGGGGACAGTCAGACAACACAAGGTGGGGACAGTCAGACAACACAAGGTGGGGACAGCCAACACACAATGTGGGACAGTCAACACACAAGGTGGGGACAGTCAGACACACAAGGTGAGGGACAGCCAGACAACACAAGGTGGGGACAGCCAGACAACACAAGGTGGGGACAGCCAGACACACAAGGTGGGGACAGTCAGACAACACAAGGTGGGGACAGTCAGACAGCACAAGGTGGGGACAGCCAGACAGACAATACACCAACAAGGTGGGAACAGACAGACAAGCACAAGGTGGGGACAGTCAGACAGCACAAGGTGGGGACAGTCAGACAAGCACAAGGTGGGACAGTCAGCACAAGGTGGGGACAGCGACAGCAAAGGTGGGGACAGTCAGACAGCACAAGGTGGGGACAGCAGACAGCACAGGTGGGGACAGTCAGACAACACAAGGTGGGGACAGCCAGACAGCACAAGGTGGGGACAGTCAGACAGCACAATAAGGTGGGGACAAGACAGCACAAGGGGGACAGTCACACAAGGTGGGGACAGTCAGACAAGCACAAGGTGGGGACAGTCAGACACACAAGGTGGGACAGTCAGACAGCACAAGGTGGGGACAGTCAGACAGCACAAGGTGGGGACAGCAGACAGCACAAGGTGGGGACAGTCAGACAACACAAGGTGGGGACAGCATACAACACAAGGTGGGGACAGTCAGACACACAAGGTGGGGACAGTCCCGACACACAAGGTGGGGACAGTCAGACAACACAAGGTGGGGACAGTCAGACACACAAGGTGGGGACAGTCAGACAACACAAGGTGGGGACAGCAGACACACAAGGTGGGGACAGCGACAGCACAAGGTGGGGACAGTCAGACAGCACAAGTTGGGGACAGTCAGACAACACAAGGTGGGACAGTCAGACAACACAAGGTGGGGACAGCAGACAACACAAGGTGGGGACAGTCAGACAACACAAGGTGGGGACAGTCAGGGGGGGGGGGGGGGGGGGGGGGGGGGGGGGGGGGGGGGGGGGGGGGGGGGGGGGGGGGGGGGGGGGGGGGGGGGGGGGGGGGGGGGGGGGGGGGGGGGGGGGGGGGGGGGGGGGGGGGGGGGGGGGGGGGGGGGGGGGGGGGGGGGGGGGGGGGGGGGGGGGGGGGGGGGGGGGGGGGGGGGGGGGGGGGGGGACAACACAAGGTGGGGACAGTCAGACAACACAAGGTGGGGACAGTCAGACACACAAGGTGGGGACAGTCAGACAACACAAGGTGGGGACAGTCAGACAACACAAGGTGGGGACAGTCAGACAACACAAGGTGGGGACAGCCAGACAACACAAGGTGGGGACAGTCAGACAACACAAGGTGGGGGACAGCCAGACAACACAAGGTGGGGACAGCCAGACAACACAAGGTGGGGACAGCCAGACAGCACAAGGTGGGGACAGTCAGACAACACAAGGTGGGGACAGCCAGACAACACAAGGTGGGGACAGTCAGACAGCACAAGGTGGGGACAGTCAGACAAGCACAAGGTGGGGACAGTCAGACAGCACAAGGTGGGGACAGCCAGACAACACAAGTGTGGGGACAGTCAGACAACACAAGGTGGGGACAGTCAGACAACACAAGGTGGGGACAGCCAGACACACAAGGTGGGGACAGTCAGACAGCACAAGGTGGGGACAGTCAGACAACACAAGGTGGGGACAGTCAGACAGCACAAGGTGGGGACAGTCAGACAGCACAAGGTGGGGACAGTCAGACAGCACAAGGTGGGGACAGTCAGACAGCACAAGGTGGGGACAGTCAGACAGCACAAGGTGGGGACAGTCAGACAACACAAGGTGGGGACATCAGACAGCACAAGGGGGGACAGCCAGACAGCACAAGGTGGGGACAGTCAGACAGCACAAGGTGGGGACAGTCAGACAACCAAGGTGGGGACAGCCAGACAACAAGGTGGGGACAGTCAGACAACACAAGGTGGGGACAGTCAGACAGCACAAGGTGGGGACAGTCAGACACACACAAGGTGGGGACAGCCAGACAAACAAGGTGGGGACAGTCAGACAACACAAGGTGGGGACAGTCAGACAGCACAAGGTGGGGACAGTCAGACAGCACAAGGTGGGGACAGTCAGACAGCACAAGGTGGGGACAGTCAGACACACAAGGTGGGGACAGCAGACACACAAGGTGGGGACAGTCAGACAGCACAAGGTGGGGACAGTCAGACACACAAGGTGGGGACAGCCAGACAACACAAGGTGGGGACAGTCAGACAGCACAAGGTGGGGACAGCCAGACAACACAATGTGGGGCAGTCAGACAACACAAGGTGGGGACAGTCAGACAACACAAGGTGGGGACAGCAGACACACAAGGTGGGGACAGTCAGACAACACAAGGTGGGGACAGTCAGACAACACAAGGTGGGGACAGTCAGACAACACAAGGTGGGGACAGTCAGACAACACAAGGTGGGGACAGTCAGACAACACAAGGTGGGAACAGCCAGACAGCACAAGGTGGGGACAGTCAACAGACAAGGTCACAAGGTGGGACAGTCAGACAACACAAGGGGGACAGCCAGACAGCACAAGGTGGGGACAGCCAGACAGCAAAGGTGGGGACAGCCAGACAGCAAAGTGGGGACAGTCAACAGCAGAAGGTGGGACAGTCAGACAACACAAGGTGGGGACAGCCAGACAGCACAAGGTGGGGACAGTCAGACAACATAAGGTGGGGACAGTCAGACAAGCACAAGGTGGGGACAGTCAGACAGCACAAGGTGGGACAGCCAGACAGCACAAGGTGGGGACAGTCAGACACATAAGGTGGGGACAGTCAGACAGCACAAGGTGGGACAGTCAGACAGCACAAGGTGGGGACAGCAGACAGCACAAGGTGGGGACAGTCAGACAGCCAAGGTGGGACAGTCAGACAACACAAGGTGGGGAAATCAACAGCACAAGGTGGGGACAGTCAGACAGCACAAGGTGGGGACAGCCAGACAGCACAAGGTGGGACAGTCAGACAGCACAAGGTGGGGACAGTCAGACAACACAAGGTGGGGACAGTCAGACAACACAAGGTGGGGACAGCCAGACAGCACAAGGTGGGACAGTCAGACAGCACAAGGTGGGGACAGTCAGACAACAAGGTGGGGACAGTCAGACAACACAAGGTGGGGACAGTCAGACAGCACAAGGTGGGGACAGTCAGACAGCATAAGGTGGGGACATCAGACAGCATAAGGTGGGGACAGTCAGACAGCACAAGGTGGGGACAGTCAGACAGCACAAGGTGGGGACAGTCAGACAGCACAAGGTGGGGACAGTCAGACAGCACAAGGTGGGGACAGCCAGACAACACAAGGTGGGGACAGTCAGACAACACAAGGTGGGGACAGTCAGACAGCACAAGGTGGGGACAGTCAGACAGCACAAGGTGGGGACAGTCAGACAACACAAGGTGGGGACAGTCAGACAACACAAGGTGGGGACAGCCAGACAGCACAAGATGGGGACAGCCAGACAACACAAGGTGGAGACAGCCAGACAGCACAAGATGGGGACAGTCAGACAACACAAGGTGGGGACAGTCAGACAACACAAGGTCACAAGATGGGATCAGCCAGACAGGACAACATCATAAGATGAGGACAGCCAGACAGCACAATGTCACAAGGTGGGGACAGCCAGACAGCACAAGGTGGGGGCAGTCAGACAGCACAAGGTGGGGACAGCCAGACAGCACAAGGTCATATGGTGGGGATAGTCAGACAGCACAAGGTGGGGACAGCCAGACAGCACTAGGTCATAAGGTGGGGACAGTCAGACAGCACAAGGTGGGGACAGTCAGACAGCACAAGGTGGGACAGTCAGACAGCACATGGTCATAAGGTGGGGACAGCCAGACAGCACAAGGTGGGGACAGTCAGACAGCACAAGGTCATAAGGTGGGGACAGCCACACAGCACAAAGTGGGGACAGCCAGTCAACACAAGGTGGGGACAGTCAGACAGCACAAGGTGGGGACAGTCAGACAGCACAAGGTGGGGACAGCCAGATAGCAGATGGTGGGGACAGTCAGACAACACAAGGTGGGGACAGTCAGACAGCACAAGGTGGGGACAGTCAGACAACACAAGGTGGGGACAGCCAGACATCACAAGGTGGGGACAGTCAGACAACACAAGGTGGGGACAGTCAGACATCACAAGGTGTGGACAATCAGACAACAGAAGGTGGGGATAGTCAGACAACACAAGGTGGGGACAGCCAGACAACACAAGGTGGGGACAGTCAGACAACACAAGGTGGGGACAGCCAGACAACACAAGGTGGGGACAGTCAGACAACACAAGGTGGGGACAGCCAGACAACACAAGGTGGGGACAGTCAGACAACACAAGGTGGGGACAGTCAGACATCACAAGGTGTGGACAATCAGACAACAGAAGGTGGGGATAGTCAGACAGCATAAGGTGGGGACAGTCAGACAACACAAGGTCCTAATAAGGTGGGGACAGCTAGACAACACAAGGTCCTAAGGTGGGGACAGCCAGACAGCAGAAGTTGGGGACAGTCAGACAACACAAGGTGGGGACAGTCAGACAACATAAGGTCACAAGGTGGGGACAGCCAGACAACACAAGGTGGGGACAGTCAGACAGCACAAGGTGGGGACAGTCAGACAACACAAGTTGGGGACAGTCAGACAGCACAAGGTGGGGACAGTCAGACAGCATAAAGTCACAAGTGGGGACAGTCAGACAACACAAGGTCACAAGGTGGGGACAGTCAGACAGCATAAGTCACAAGGTGGGGACAGTCAGACAGCATAAGGTGGGGACAGTCAGACAGCATAAGGTCACAAGGTGGGGACAGTCAGACAGCATTAGGTCACAAGGTGTGGACAGTCAGACAGCACAAGGTGGGAACAGTCCACACAGCATAAGGTCACAAGGTGGGGACAGTCAGACAACACAAGGTGGGGACAGTCAGACAGCACAAGGTAGGGACAGTCAGACAACACAAGGTGAGGACAGTCAGACACACAAGGTGAGGACAGTCAGACAACACAAGGTGAGGACAGTCAGACAACACAAGGTGAGGACAGCCAGACATCACAAGGTCACAAAGTGGGGACAGTCAGAAAACACAAGGTGGGACAGCCAGACAACACAAGGTGGGGACAGCCAGACAACACAAGGTGGGGACAGCCAGACAACACAAGGTGGGGACAGTCAGACAACACAAGGTGGGGACAGTCCAGACAACACAAGGTGGGGACAGTCAGACAACACAAGGTGGGGACAGTCCAGACAACACAAGGTGGGGACAGCCAGACAACACAAGGTGGGGACAGCCAGACAACACAAGGTGGGACAGTCAGACAACACAAGGTGGGGACAGCAGACAACACAAGGTGGGGACAGCAGACAGCACAAGGTGGGACAGTCAGACAACACAAGGTGGGACAGTCAGACAACACAAGGTGGGGACAGTCAGACACACAAGGTGGGGACAGCCAGACAGCACAAGGTGGGGACAGCCAGACAACACAAGGTGGGGACAGTCCAGACAGCACAAGGTGGGGACAGTCAGACAACACAAGGTGGGGACAGTCAGACAGCACAAGGTGGGGACAGCCAGAAACACAAGGTGGGACAGTCCAGACAGCACAAGGTGGGGACAGTCCAGACAGCACAAGGTGGGGACAGTCAGAAACACAAAGGTGGGACAGTCAGACAACACAAGGTGGGACAGTCAGACAACACAAGGTGGGGACAGTCAGACAACACAAGGTGGGGACAGCCAGACAACACAAGGTGGGGACAGCCAGACAACACAAGGTGGGGACAGTCAGACAGCACAAGGTGGGGACAGTCAGACAGCACAATGGGACAGTCAGACAACAAGGTGGGGACAGTCAGACAGCACAAGGTGGGGACAGTCAGACAACACAAGGTGGGGACAGTCAGACAGCACAAGGTGGGGACAGTCAGACACACAAGGTGGGGACAGTCAGACAGCACAAGGTGGACAGTCAGACACACAAGGTGGGACAGTCAACACACAAGGTGGGACAGTCAGAAACAACACAAAGTGGGGACAGTCAGACAACACAAGGTGGGACAGTCAGACAACACAAGGTGGGGACAGTCAGACAGCACACAGGTGGGGACAGTCAGACAACACAAGGTGGGACAGTCAGACAAGCACAAGGTGGGACAGTCAGACACACAAGTGGGGACAGTCAGACAGCACAAGGTGGGGACAGTCAGACAGCAAAGGTGGGACATCAGTAGCAAAGTGACATCAAGTCAACACAAGGATACAGTGACCAAAGTCAAGAAGTGACAGTCAAAGCACAAGGATACAGTGACAGTCAAAGTCTACAAAGGATACAGTGGGCAGTCAACAGTCACAAAGGATACAGTGACAGTCAAAGTCTACAAAGGATACAGTGACAAGTCAAAGTCACAAAGCATACAGTGACAGTCAAACTACAAAGATACGTGACAGTCAGACACAAAGTGGACAGTCAAGCTACACAATGACACAGCAGCACAAGGTCGGACAGTCAAAGCTACAAGGATAGGACAGTCAAAGCTACAAGGATACAGGACAGTCAAAGTCTACAAAGGTACAGTGGACAAGTCAAGTTACAGATACAAGTGACGTAGACAAGTGTGACATCAAAGCATCAAGGATACAGTGACAAGTCAGAAGTCATCAAAGGATACAGTGACAGTCAAAAGTCTACAAAGATACAGTGACAGTCAAAGCTATCAAAGGATACATGACAAGTCAAAAGTTGGGACTAGACGATCAGAATACAGTCAATTGGATGGACAGCCATTGATCAACACAAAGTGTAGACAGTCAGCAATACTGAGGAGAAATGACAATCTGAAGAAGTAGAGACGTCAGCTCAAGTGCATGACAGGACATGACATACACACGTAATGGACAGTTAATGCAAAGTGGACAGAAAAGTAGGACGTTAAGCAAGTACAAAGTAGAGGAACTAAGTAGACAGAAAAGTGGACAGTAATACATCAAAGTGGGACAGCAAAAAAGAGATGACGTTAATGCTACAAAGTGGGACAGGAAAAGTCAGAGTGACAGTTAAATGCTAAAGTGGGACAGGAAAAAGTAGATGACAGTTAATGCTAAAAGTGGGACAGGAAAAAGTAGATGACAGTTAATGCCAAAGTGGGACAGGAAAAAGTGAAGTAAGTGACAGAAAAGTGGCGTACAAGTGGGACAGAAAAGTAGATGACGGTTAATGCTAAAGTGGGACAGGAAAAAGTAGATGACAGGTTAATGCTAAAGTGGGACAGGAAAAAGTAGATGACGGTAATGCTAAAGTGGGACAGGAAAAGTAGATGACGTTAATGTAAAGTGGGACAGGAAAACAGAGGATGACAGTAAGCAAAGTGGACAGAAAAGTAGATGACAGTTAATGCTAAAGTGGGACAGTAGAAGACAAGTAGATGACGTTAAGCTAAAGTGGGACAGGAAAAGTAGATGACGAGTTAATGCTAAAGTGGGACAGGAAAAAGTAGATGACGTTATGCTAAAGTGGGACAGGAAAAAGTAGATGACGTTAATGCTAAGTGGACAGGAAAAGTGAGAAGGTAATGAAATAAGTTAAAAGGATGACAGTTAATGCTAAAGTGGGACAGGAAAAGTAATGACAGTAATGCAAAGTACAGGAAAAGTCAGAAAGTAATGAAGTCAATGCAAAAAGTGACAGAAAACAGTGGACAGGAAAAAAGTGAGATGCAAAGTTAAATGACTAAGACAAGTGGGACAGGAAAAAGTAGATGACAGTTAATGCTTAAAGTGGGACAGAAGAGGAAAAAGTACAGGAAATGACAGTTAATGCTAAAGTGGGACAGGAAAAAGTGAGACAGTTAATGCAAAAGTAGTGACGGTAATCAAAGTGACGGAAGTTATGCAAAGTGACAAAAAAGTAGATGACAGTTAATGCAAATGGGACAGGAAAAGTTGAACTTTGAAGGAATAAAGTAGATGACAGTTAATGCTAAAACAGAATGGGACATGGCAAAGTGGGACAGGAAAAAGTAGATGACGTTAATGCTAAAGTGGGACAGGAAAAGTAGATGACAGTTAATGCTAAAGTGGACAGGAAAAAGTGGGACAGGAAAAAGTAGATGACGTTAATGCTAAAGTGGGACAGGAAAAGTAGATGACAGTTATGCTAAGTGGCAGAAAAAAGAGAAGAGGGGACAGGAAAAGTAGATGACGGTTATGCTAAAGTGGGACAGGAAAAAGTAGATGACGTTTATGCTAAGAGTGAGACGGAAGAAAGTGGGACAGTGAAAAAGTAGTGACGTAACATAAATGGACAGGAAAAGTAAATGACAGTTAATGCTAAAGTGGGACAGGAAAAAGTAGATGACAGTTAATGCAAAAGTGGGACAGGAAAAGTAGATGACAGTTAATGCTAAAGTGGGACAGGAAAAAGTGGGACAGGAAAAATTAGATGACAGTTAATGCTAAAGTGGGACAGGAAAAAGTAGATGACAAAGTTGGACCTCATGGCCTTGGCACGAAATAAAAGAGGGGAGGGGAAGAAACGTGTTGCATGGCCACAAATAAATAAATTCATTGTAGATGTTAAGAGAAGAAATGGGACATTGATGAATCCAGGAGACAGTACAAACACTCAAATTGATCACATTCTGATAAAGAAAAGATTTTAACGTTCTTTATGCATAACAAAAGCATTACGAGGTGCAGACTGCAACAGTGACCATAATAGGAAGATTTAGGCTGAAACTAAAGAGAAGAAAACAAACCCCAAGTAACATAAAACTAAATCTTGGACTTTTAAAGACAGATAAATCGACTCGTGAAAAATTTAACGCACATGTTCAAAACAAATTCAGTGCTCTGGAAGACGTTGGTGACAGTGAGGAACGATGGACAAAGTTGAGAAACTCCATCATTGAAGCTTGTGAAGAAATCTTTAGAGTTGAAAAAAAAGGAGAGAAGAACTGGATGAGAAAAGAAACGTTAGACTTGATGGAAGGACGGGGAAGGGCTAAAGGAACAGAGGAAGAATATTTGTATACATAAGGAAATCAGGAATAGCTGAAATAAAGCTAAGGAAGCTTGGCTGGAAACAAAGTACAAAGAAATAGAAGACCAACACAAAACAAATTCTAGGTTTAGGTTCAGAAACATTGAAGAAATTGCGGACAGGAAAAAGACATGCACATCAATTGGTTGCTTAAGATCTAAAGACGGTACGATTATTGTGGAAAAAATGACAAAATATTACATAGGTTAGGAGAGTACATTAAAGACCTTTTGACACATGACGGAAAGGAAGAACACATCATTAGAAAGAACACTGAAGGACCACCAATAATAAAATATGAAGGTAGAACAGCGATGAAAAAGATGAACCCGAGAAAAGCCCCACAACCAGACAATATTACTACAGAAATGATCGAGGCTCTAGATGAATTTGGTATCTAAAAAAATAACAGTCCTCCTAAATGTAATTTATGACACTGGAAAAATTCCTAAAAATATGCCAAAAACACTTTACATTGCACTTCAAAAGTAAGCAGTGGCTATGACATGCAAACTCTACCGTACAATCAGATTGATGAGTCATGTGACAAAGATTTTATTAAGAATAATCATGATGAGGACAAGGAACAGAATCAAAAGAAAAGTAGCAGAAGAACAATGTGGATTTGCCAAAGGGAAAGGAACTATTAATGCCATATACATCCTAAGAACTATCATAGAGAGGTCAATCAAGATGAATAAGGATTTATGTTTACGTTTTGTTGATTATACCAAGGCTTTTGATTGGGCAAGACAGGAAGAATTAATCAACCAGATAGAAAGGCTTAATGTTGATGGAAAGGATCTTAGAATAATAAGGAACATGTACTGGGAACAAACAGCACCAATGAGAATAGAAAATGATATCAACTCTTTCCAAAATATCAAAAGACGGGTTAAGCAGGGGTGTGTTATTCACCAGATTTGTTTTCACTTTACAGCCAAACCATCATGAGAAACCTAGAAGAATGCCCTAGAAGAAAGGTTGAAGGCAAAATGTTAAACAATGTTCTTTATGCAGATGACACCGTGCTAATTGCAGAAAATGAAAAAGACCTGCAAAATCATGTGAATATATTAGAAATAGAAAACCGAAATATTGCGCTGGAGCTATGTAGCAAGAAGACTGAAGTCATGGTGATCAATAAAAAACATGAAATCCCCTCATGCAAAATAACAACAAATGGCACAACATTGAGACAGGTTGATAAGTTTAAATATCTGAGAACGATCATTTCACCAGACGGCAGGTGCAAATCAGAAATAGCCAGCAGACGTGGCCAAGCCAAAACAGCATTCAATAAGATAAAAAGTGTTCTAACCAACACATGCCTATCATTTAACATCAGGAAGACAGTTCTTCAGTATTATATAGAACCGAAATAGTTGTACGGATGTGAAGCGTGGATAGTCAAGACACAGAGTCAGAACAAGATTGAGGCAACTGAAATGTGATTTCTAAGAAGAATGGTGAAAGTTCCATGGACAGCAAAGAAAACAAACGAGACATTCTTGAAAGAGTCAAACACAAAAAGAACATTAATGAAGAAGATTAGGAAATTAATTAGATATTAATGCAGATTTCCTAATCATAGTAAAATGTCTGCTCATATTGACATTGAAACAATGTATTTATTGAAATATGTGTTTTGTATTGAAATATGTCTGTCCATATAGTTTTTTGAAACATCGTATTTTTTGACAGATCTGTTTTATATTGAAACATCTGTTTTATATTGAAATATATTGAAAGGGACCTACAAAACCTTGTGAATATACTAGAAATAGAAAGCAAAGGTAAAGGGTTGGAACTAAACAGCAGGAAGACTGAAGTCATGGTGATCAGTAAAAAAAATGAAATCCCCTCATGCAAAATAACAGCAAATGGCACAACCTTGACACAGGTTAATAAGTTCAAATACCTGGGAACGATCATTTCATCAGACGGCAGATGCACATCGGAAATAGCTGGCAGAATCGGCCAAGCCAAATCAGCATTCAAGAAGATGACAAGCATTCTTACCAACAAATGCCTATCAATTAACATCAGAAAGAGAGTCCTTGAATGTTATATAGAACCAATACTGTTGTACGGATGCGAGGCGTGGACAGTCAGCAAGCAAAGCCAGAGCAGGAT
>CM060312.1:97902431-97914931 GCA_030674185.1 Monoplex corrugatus | reverse complement strand
ATTGAATTACACACTTACCTACTTACGTACATTTTACACAGTCTTTTTATGCACTGAATTACACACTTACCTACTTATTTACTCATTAAGCAGTCTTACTTTTGTACTGAATTACACACTTACCTACGTATTTACTCATTAAGCAGTCTGACTTTTGTACTGAATTACACACTTACCTACGTATTAATTGCACAGTCTTATTTTTGCACTGAATTAGACACTTACCTCCTTATTTACTTGATAGGCAGTCTTACTTATGCACTGAATTACACACTTACTTACTTACTTATTACACATCTTACTTACGTACTGATTACCACATTTAGTTACTTACTTACTTATTACACATCTAACTTATGTACTGAATTACACACTACTTACTTACTATACTTACTTACTTACTTACTTACTTACTTACTTACTTATTACACATCTTACTTATGTACTGAATTACACACTTACTTACTTACTTATTACACATCTTACTTATGTACTGAATTACACACTTACTTACTTACTTACTTACTTACTTATTACACATCTTATTTACGTACTGAATTACACACTTACCTACTTACTTATTACTCATCTTATTTATGTACTGAATTACACACTTACCTACTTACTTATTACACATCTCACTTATGTACTGAATTACACACTTACCTACTTACTTATTACACATCTTACTTATGTACTGAATTACACACTTACCTACTTACTTATTACACATCTTACTTATGTACTGAATTACACACTTACCTACTTACTTATTACACATCTCACTTATGTACTGAATTACACACTTACCTACTTACTTACTTATTACACATCTCACTTATGTATTGAATTACACACTTACCTACTTATTACATATTACACATCTCACTTATGTACTGAATTACACACTTACCTACTTACTTACTTATTACACATCTCACTTATGTATTGAATTACACATTTACCTACTTACTTATTACACATCTCATTATGCACTGAATTACACACATTACCTACTTACTTATTACACATCTCACTTATGTATGAATTACACACTTACCTACTTACTTATTACACATCTCACTTATGTACTGAATTACACACTTACCTACATACTTACTTATTACACATCTCACTTATGTACTGAATTACACACTTACCTACTTACTTATTACACATCTCACTTATGTATTGAATTACACACTTACCTACATACTTACTTATTACACATCTCACTTATGTACTGAATTACACACTTACCTACTTACTTACTTATTACACATCTCACTTATGTACTGAATTACACACTTACCTACTTACTTATTACACATCTTACTTATGTACTGAATTACACACTTACCTACATACTTATTACACATCTCACTTATGTATGAATTACACACTTACCACTACTTATTATTACACATCTCACTTATGTATTGAATTACACACTTACCTACTTACTTATTACACATCTTACTTATGTACTGAATTACACACTTACCTACTTACTATTACACATATTATTTATGTACTGAATTTCACACTTACCTACTTACTTATTACACATCTTATTTATGTACTGAATTACACACTTACCTACTTACTTACTTATTACACATCTTACTTATGTACTGAATTACACACTTACCTACTTACTTATTACACATCTCACCTTTTGTACTCAATTCACACTTACCTACTTACTTATTACACATCTTACTTATGTACTGAATTACACACTTACCTACATACTTATTACACACCTCACTTATGTACTGAATTACACACTTACCTACTTACTTATTGACACATCTTACTTATGTACTGAATCACACACTTACCTACATACTTATTACACATCTCACTTATGTACTGAATTCACACTTACCTACTTACTTTTTACACATCTTACTTATGTACTGAATACACACTTACCTACATACTTATTACACATCTCACTTATGTACTGAATTTCACACTTACCTACTTACTTACTTATTACACATCTTACTTATGCACTGAAATACACACTTACTTCTTACTTACTTACTTATTACACATCTTATTTAGTACTGAATTACACACACTATATTACTACTTACTTACTTACTTATTAACATCTTACTTATGCACTGAAATTACACACTTACCTTACGTATTTACTTATTATCACATCTTACTTTTGTACTGAATTACACACTTACTTACTTATTTATTACACATCTTACTTATGCACTGAATTAACACTTACCTTAACTTATATCTGAATTACACATCTTACTTATGCACTGAATTACACACTACTTACTTACTTATTACACATCTTACTACGTACTGAATTACCACACTACTACTTATTACTTACTTAACTTATTACACATGAATTACACTTACTTACTTACTTATTACACATCTTACTTACTGAATTACACACTTACTTACTTACTTACTTACCTCTACTTACATATATTACACACTTACTTACTGTACTTATTACACATCTTACTACTGATACACACTTACCTACTTACTTACATCTTACTTATGTACTGAATTACACACTTACTTACTTACTTACTACATTACTTACTAATTACACTTACCTACTTACTTATTACACATCTTACTTATGACTGAATTACACACTTACCTACTTACTTATTACTCATCTCACTTATGTACTGAATTACACACTTACCTACTTACTTATTACACATCTCACTTATGTACTGAATTACACACTTACCTACTACTACTTATTACACATCTTACTTATGTACTGAATTACACACTTACCTACTTACTTATTACACATCTCACTTATGTACTGAATTACACACTTACCTAACTTACTTATTACACATCTCACTTATGTACTGAATTACACACTTACCTACTTACTTACTTATTACACATCTCACTTATGTACTGAATTACACACTTACCTACATACTTACTTATTACACATCTCACTTATGTACTGAATTACACACTTACCTACATACTTTACTTATTACACATCTCACTTATGTACTGAATTACACACTTACCTACATACTTACTTATTACACATCTCACTTATGTACTGAATTACACACTTACCTACTTACTTACTTATTACACATCTCACTTATGTACTGAATTACACACTTACCTACTTACTTACTTATTACACATCTCACTTATGTACTGAATTCACACACTTACCTACTTACTTACTTATTGACATCTTCTATGTACTGAACCACACACTTTACCTACTTACTTACTTATTTGACATCTTACTTATGTACTGAATCACACACTTACTACTTACTTACTTACTTGACATCTTACTTATGTACTGAATCATACACTTACCTACTTACTTACTTATTGACATCTTACTTATGTACTGAATCACACACTTACCTACTTACTTACTTGACATCTTACTTATGTACTGAATCACACACTTACCTACTTACTTACTTACTTGACATCTTACTTATGTACTGAATCACACACTTACCTGCTTACTTACTTGACATCTTACTTATGTACTGAATCACACACTTACCTACTTACTTACTTACTTGACATCTTACTTATGTACTGAATCACACACTTACCTACTTACTTACTTGACATCTTACTTATGTACTGAATCACACACTTACCTACTTACTTTTTACTTGACATCTTACTTATGTACTGAATCACACACTTACCTACTTACTTCTTACTGACATCTTACTTAGTACTGAATCACAACTTACCTACTTACTTACTTGACATAATTATTTAAGTACTGATAACATACCTACTTTCTTATTGAGTATTTACTACGACACTAGTTAATTTATGTACCAACGTTTGTGTGGCGCACGAGTTCCGTCCTTGTGCGTCTGTTTTGGGACCGGCCTGTATGGTGCTTGCTCCAGTGGTGTTTCGGTGGGCTTTGAGTTTCCTCTCCTTGTCATAGGAGTCTGTGTGGGTCTTCCTGTCCTTACGTCTTCCTTCTGGTGTCCAGTGAAGGGCAGTCTGGTGATGTTGTCCTGCTGTCTTCCTTGTGGTGTCCAGTGAAGGGCATCTGGTGATGTTGTCCTGCGTTTCCTTCTGGTGTCCAGTGAAGGGCATCTGGTGATGTTGTCCGCTGTCTTCCTTCTGGTGTCCAGTGAAGGGCAGTCCTGGTGATGTTGTCCTGCTGTCTTCCTTCTGGTGTCCAGTGAAGGGCAGTCCTGGTGATGTTGTCCTGCTGTCTTCCTTCTGGTGCCCAGTGAAGGGCAGTCCGGGTGATGTTGTTCTGCTGTCTTCCTTCTGGTGTCCAGTGAAGGGCAGTCCGGGTGATGTTGTCCTGCTGTCTTCTGGTGTCCAGTGAAGGGCAGTCCTGGTGATGTTGTCCTGCTGTCTTCCTTCTGGTGTCCAGTGAAGGGCAGTCCTGGTGATGTTGTCCTGCTGATATTGTATCAGGTTGTTGGTGTGGGTGTTGATATTGTATTATGTTGTTGATGTGGGTGTAGACAGCGTGGTCAGGCCGCTGTCTGTCGTTCTCCATGCAGTCTGAGACATGGGGTAGACAGGGCACAGCAGTCTGTCTGAAGTCAATTCATTTTTCGACAAATAACCGTACAGGATTTACTTTTCTTAATCTT
This sequence comes from Monoplex corrugatus, assembly GCA_030674185.1. Classification (NCBI taxonomy): domain Eukaryota; kingdom Metazoa; phylum Mollusca; class Gastropoda; order Littorinimorpha; family Ranellidae; genus Monoplex; species Monoplex corrugatus. Next base: position 97,910,294 of record CM060312.1, on the reverse strand, counting down.
CTGTTTTGTATGTTTGTTTGTTTATTTGTTTGTATGTTTTCTTAAGGAGAATACTTCATAGCGACCAGAGAAAGGTGTGTGTCTCTCTGCGTGTCTGTGTGCATGCCTGTCCCTGATAAAAGTGTACGATTGAGATTTGCTCAGCTTTGTTTTTGTCAAAGATGGTGGACAGTTGAGGAATAGCGAAAGGCAAGTCACCCAAATCAGAATCACACAGACATAAAGACGTGGCCAGGGTTCAAAATAGATAAGTAAACAGCACTATGGTCGAAGTTTCTCACAATATTCAATGTTTTAGCTCTGGTGACAGTCTGTCGGTGTCTTTGCTGCACATCAGGTTTAGTTCAACCTCTGTTTCTTCATCATCACACTGACCCTCACAACTACACCTTATGGATTTTCTGTCAGGAGTTCACTTAAAAAGGGATAATGTTGTTTTTTTTCCAAAGTATGTCCTTATTTGGGGGTAACTTTGTGCCTTTAATGTTGATTTGGTTGGTATACTAGTTAAACAGGAAATTAAGAACAAATCCCGGTGTATGATTTTAGGGGAGGCGTTGTGCAGAGGATTTTCCTTTTTGAAGCGGGACTGTCGTAAACATCTGACGTTTTCTTTTTCTTTCCTTTTTGTGGACTTTGTTGTTATGGTCTGCTTTTTGTGTGTGTTTTGTTGTTATGGTCTGCTTTTTGTGTGTGTTTTGTTGTTATGGTCTGCTTTTGTTGTTATGGTCTGCTTTTTGTGTGTGTGTTTTGTTGTTATGGTCTGCTTTTGTGTGTGTTTTGTTTGTTATGGTCTGCTTTTTGTGTGTGTTTTGTTGTTATGGTCTGCTTTTTGTGTGTGTTTTGTTGTTATGGTCTGCTTTTTGTGTGTGTTTTGTTGTTATGGTCTGCTTTTTGTGTGTGTTTTGTTGTTATGGTCTGCTTTTTGTGTGTGTGTTTTGTTGTTATGGTCTGCTTTTTGTGTGTGTGTTTTGTTGTTATGGTCTGCTTTTTGTGTGTGTTTGTGTTATGTGCTTTGTTGTTATGGTCTGCTTTTTGTTGTGTTTTGTTGTTATGGTCTGCTTTTTGTGTGTGTTTTGTTGTTATGGTCTGCTTTTTGTGTGTGTTTTGTTGTTATGGTCTGCTTTTTGTGTGTGTTTTGTTGTTATGGTCTGCTTTTTGTGTGTGTTTTGTTGTTATGGTCTGCTTTTTGTGTGTGTGTTTTGTTGTTATGGTCTGCTTTTTGTGTGTGTTTGTTGTTATGGTCTGCTTTTTGTGTGTGTTTTTGTTGTTATGGTCTGCTTTTTTGTGTGTTGTGTTATGGTTGTTTTGTGTTGTTGTTATGGTCTGCTTTTTGTGTGTGTTTTGTTGTTATGGTCTGCTTTTGTGTGTGTGTTTTTGTTGTTATGGTCTGCTTTTTGTGTGTGTTTTGTTGTTATGGTCTGCTTTTTGTGTGTGTTTTTGTTTTATGGTCTGCTTTTGTGTGTGTTTTTGTTGTTATGGTCTGTTTTTTGTGTGTTTTGTTTTATGGTCTGCTTTTTGTGTGTTTTTTGTTATGGTCTGTTTTTGTGTGTGTTTTGTTTTATGGTCTGCTTTTGTGTGTGTGTTTTTGTTGTTTATGGTCTGTTTTTTGTGTTGTTTTGTTGTTATGGTCTGCTTTTGTGTGTTTTTGTATGTTTGCTTTTTTGTGTGTGTTTTGTTGTTTGGTTGCTTTTTGGTGTGTTTTTGTTATGTCTGCTTTTTGTGTGTGTGCTTTGTGTGTTTTTTTGTGTTGTGTTTGTTGTTATGGTGCTTTGTGTGTGTTTTGTTTTGTCTGCTTTTTTGTGTGTGTTTTTTGTATGTCTGCTTTTTGTGTGTGTGTTTTGTTGTTATGTCTGCTTTTTGTGTGTGTTTTGTTGTTATGGTTGCTTTTTTGTGTGTGTTTTGTTGTTATGTCTGCTTTTTGTGTGTGTTTGTTGTTATGGTCTGCTTTTTGTGTGTGTGTTTGTTGTTATGGTCTGCTTTTTGTGTGTGTTTTTGTTGTTATGGTCTGCTTTTTGTGTGTGTTGTTGTTATGTTGTTATTGTGTGTGTTTTGTTGTTATGGTCTGCTTTTTGTGTGTGTTTTGTTGTTATGGTCTGCTTTTTGTGTGTGTTTTGTTGTTATGGTCTGCTTTTTGTGTGTGTTTTGTTGTTATGGTTGCTTTTTGTGTGTGTGTTTTGTTTTATGGTCTGCTTTTGTGTGTGTATGGTTGTTTTTGTTTGTGTGTGTTTTGTTGTTATGGTCTGCTTTTTTGTGTGTGTGTTTTGTTGTTATGGTCTGCTTTTGTGTGTGTTGTTTTGTTGTTTATGGTCTGCTTTTTTGTGGTGTGTGTGTTTTGTTGTTATGGTCTGCTTTTTGTGTGTGTTTTGTTGTTATGGTCTGCTTTTTGTGTGTGTTTTTGTTGTTATGGTCTGCTTTTTGTGTGTGTTTTGTTGTTATGGTCTGCTTTTTGTGTGTGTTTTGTTGTTATGGTCTGCTTTTTGTGTGTGTTTTTGTTGTTATGGTCTGTTTTGTGTTTTTGTGTTGGTGCTTTTTGTTGTTTGTTATGGTCTGCTTTTTGTGTGTGTTTTGTTGTTATGGTCTGCTTTTTGTGTGTGCTTTTTGTTGTTTATGGTCTGCTTTTTGTGTTGTTTGTTGTTTGTCTGTTTTTGTGTTGCTGTTTTTTAGGGTCTGCTTTTTGTGTGTGCTTTGTTGTTATGGTCTGCTTTTTGTGTGTTTGCTGCTTTTGTTGGTTTATGTGTTCTGCTTTTTGTGTGTGTTTGTTGTTATGGTCTGCTTTTTGTGTGTGTGCTTTGTTGTTATGGTCTGCTTTTTGTGTGTGTTTGTTGTTATGTCTGCTTTTTGTGTGTGTTTGTTGTTATGGTCTGCTTTTTGTGTGTGTGTTTTGTTGTTATGGTCTGCTTTTTGTGTGTGTCTTTGTGTTATGGTCTGCTTTTTGTGTGTGCTTTGTTGTTATGGTCTGCTTTTTGTGTGTGTTTTTGTTGTTATGGTCTGCTTTTTGTGTGTGTTTTGTTGTTATGGTCTGCTTTTTGTGTGTGTTTGTTGTTATGGTCTGCTTTTGTGTGTGTTTTGTTGTTATGGTCTGCTTTTTGTGTGTGTTTTTGTTGTTATGGTCTGCTTTTTGTGTGTGTGTTTGTTGTTATGGTCTGCTTTTTGTGTGTGTTTTTGTTGTTTATGGTTCTGCTTTTTGTGTGTGTGTTTTGTTGTTATGGTCTGCTTTTTGTGTGTGTTTTGTTGTTATGGTCTGCTTTTTGTGTGTGTTTTGTTGTTATGGTCTGCTTTTTGTGTGTGCTTTGTTGTTATGGTCTGCTTTTGTGTGTTGTTGTTTGTTGTTTTGTGTGTTTGTTGTTAGTCTGTTTTGTTGTTTATGGTCTGCTTTTTGTGTGTGTGTTTTTGTTGTTATGGTCTGCTTTTTTGTGTGTGTTTTGTTGTTATGGTCTGCTTTTTGTGTGTGCTTTGTTGTTATGGTCTGCTTTTTGTGTGTGTTTTGTTGTTATGGTCTGCTTTTTGTGTGTGTTTTGTTGTTATGGTCTGCTTTTGTGTGTGTTTTTGTTGTTATGGTCTGCTTTTTGTGTGTGTGTTTTGTTGTTATGGTCTGCTTTTTGTGTGTGTGTTTTGTTGTTATGGTCTGCTTTTTGTGTGTGTGTTTTGTTGTTATGGTCTGCTTTTTGTGTGTGTGTTTTTGTTGTTATGGTCTGCTTTTGTGTTGTTATGGTCTGCTTTTGTTGTTATGGTCTGCTTTTGTTGTTATGGTCTGCTTTTTGGTGTTGTTTTTTGTTGTTATGGTCTGCTTTTTGTGTGTGTTTTTGTTGTTATGGTCTGCTTACAGTGAATAGATTCTGACTTTGTTTGATTAAAGTATGCACATGATATACTTTTAATATTTTAGGGCTTTTTAGTTTTTTTCTTTCTTTTCTTCTTTTTTCTTTTTCTTTACCTTCCTTTCTTTCTGTTGTTGTGGTTGTTGTTGTTGTTGATGATGTCCAAACTGTTGCTCCACGTCAGTGACACTGATCCCACGTGGGTCTGTCCGGCGCCACAGGTGTCTGCATCTGTCGGGTCTGGTTGAAGTCAGCTTTCGTCATGAAAGGAAGCTTGGACGTTTCACACAATCTCAACGCAATGCTGTGACACGAACACACACACACACACACACACACACACACACACACACACACACACACACACACACACACACACACACACACACACACACACACACACACACACACATGCAAAGACGCACACACAAACAAACACAAACATATACACCCACATACGCACACATACATACTCACAAAACACATACACAACACACACACACACACAACACACACACACACACACACACACACACACACATACACACACACACACACACACATACACACCACACACACACACACACACACACACACACACACACACACACACACACAACACACACACACACACACACACACACAACACACACACACACACACACACACACACAACACACACACACACACACACCACACACACACACACACATACGCGCGCCTAGAAAATAGAAACAGCAAGGACAAACAAAGAAAGCTTATATCACCTGTCGGGTAAATCAGAATATTAGCAAAACGTCTTTGTGCTCTGTGTCTGCTTCTATGCTAGCTGACTGGGTAGCGCAAGCTGTGTTGGATTTGAGAGGTTCTATAATACATGGGAGATAATTCCTAAGAGCTGTGTCCTTTGATTAAAACGTTTTGATTTTGATATCATTAAATATATGTTTCATGACTTCTGTCTGACAGGTTTGCCCATGTCAGTCCTGGACAACAACGGAGAACATCAGCGAAACAATAATAAAAACTAACATAAACGATATCAGCAATTTTTTTTTTTTTGTAGAAAAAGCATTTTAGCATTAGCACAGTTTTGTGAACAGCCAAACGGAGTAAGATCAGTAGACTGTTGCGATGGAAACCTAGAAGATGAGCAGTGTGTTGTAGCACAAATCATAAACATTACGAGTTTTGTTTCAGAAAACTGCAAAGTTGGCAGAGTGTTCGACACTAGGAAACCATTCTGATTCAATATTACATTATCCCAGGTCTGTTGCACACCATAGCAAATCTGATGTGTTTCGCAGTCAAAATCAACAATACCAGCAAAACCTTGTGATCGAAGACAAGGTTAGTTCATATAAAAAAGAAATAAAAAACACTATAGCTGTGGCAAGCTACAACGTCAGCAGAGTGTTCTAACCAAAAGCTATACACGTTACAACACATAATCGTCAACAACTACTAAAGACAGAGGCGTCACGATCGACAAACAGCAATAACAGTTAAAGCCAAGTTTCGTGACTGTACAACAGACACGTTCACTGAGCGCTTTGTTTTGCAGATACCATGAAGTGATTCAAAGTGTGGGGCCAATAATTTATTAGCATCACTGGCGAAATGAAGACACAAAGATAAAATAGAAAAAAAAAAAACGCTTTGGATCAGATTACTCACAAACAAGCCAACAACGTAGAAAACTTCTCCAAACAATGAAGCTGTCCCAGAAATCTGTAGATTAATTTTGTTTTAGTCGCTGGTAAAATTTGCAAAAGAAAGACAAACAGTTATCAACAGTTCTTGTGTATGTGTGGAAAACACGAACATCTGCTTCTGAAGAACGGAAAAGGAACACCATTAAAACCATCATCATCAACACCACCACAAGAAAAGCTATAAAACTAACATACACCGTCTTTGTGTATTTCCAGCAAAAAGATAAAATTGACCAGAAAAGAATTCGAATTAAAGATTTTGTGTCGTTTACAACAACAGTCCAGACGCAGGGCATGTGAACATATGTGTGAATTGGAGACAAAACCCAGATTTCTGTTGGAAGCAAAAGCGGAAGAAGTAACGGAATTACCGACTTTCAAAGACCTCAGAAGTGACAGTGAGTGAGAGAAATAGAGAAAAAAGTCTTGAAAAGGAAAAGACAGCAAAAAGAGAGGGGAGAACAAGTGTGACAGTGCTATCAGCATCACCCATCGACCTGACTCTTGTTCCGAGAGAGAGACAGAGAGAAACAAGACAGACAGAGACAGACAGAGACAGACAGAGAGAGCACGAGGGGAAGCAGCTGGGCGCACACACGAACGTCGTCGTCAAGTTTTCAGTGTGATTTTCAAGGTAAGTTGTCTGTGTGTATGTGTTTGTCTTTGTTTTGTGGGCGTTGTCCTGTGTTGTGGTGTGTGTGTGAGTTGTGCGTGTTTGTGCGTGTATGTGTGTGTGCGCGCGAGCGTGTGTGTGTGTGTGTGTGTGTGTGTGTGTGGTGTGTGTGTGTGTGTGTTTGTGTGTATGTGCGCGCGCACACGTGAGTGTGTGGGTATGTGTATGTGCGTGCATATGCATGTGAGGGAAGGTGGGGACGGGGGTTTGTGTGTTTTTGTGTGCTCTCTCTTTCTGTATCTGTCTCTCTCTCTCTGCTTGTCTATCTGTCTGTCTGTCTGTCTGTCTGTCTGTCTGTCTGGCTGTCTGTCTGGCTGTCTGTCAGTCTCAGTCTCAGTCTCTCTCTGTGTCTCTTTCTCTGTCTGTTTCTATCACTGTCTCTGTCTGTCTGTCTGTCTATCTGTCTATCTGTGTCTCGCTTTCTCTCTCTCTGTCTCTCTTTCTGTCTCTGTCTCTCTCTCTCTCACTCTTTGTGAGCTCTGTGTGTGTGTGTGCATGTATGCGCGTGCATGCGTTTACGTGCACGTGAATGCGTATGTAATGTGTAACGATTTACGTATGCGTTCTCTCCATCTCTGTCACTCTGTGTATTTGTCTGTCTGTGTGTCTGTATGCCTGTCTGTCTGTGTGTCTGTATGCCTGTCTGTCTGTGTGTCTGTCTGTGCGTCTGTCTCTTGCGTGTTCTCCGGCGTCATGGTTTTCAATGATTAATGAATTTTGTGTTTTTGCTGTCTGTCTGTCTGTCAACCCCTGACTCTCTGTCTCTCTGTCTCTGTCTCTGTCTCTGTCTCTCTCTCTCTGTCTCTCTCTTCTCTTCTCTCTCTCTCTCTCTCTCTCTCGTGTGTCTCTCTCTGTTATTAGAGATAGTGTTGAAACTGTCTAATGGCCAGGTACCAGGTATAGCTGGTTGCACAACATGGTTCTGAACTGCGTGGTCTTGACAAAGCAACCATATGTATTGAGAAAGTGCATCAACAATATGTATTGAAAACATCTATCAACCATATGTATTGAGAAAGTGCATCAACAATATGTATTGAAGACGTGCATCAACCATATGTATTGAGAAAGTGCATCAACAATATGTATTGAAAACATCTATCAACCATATGTATTGAGAAAGTGCATCAACAATATGTATTGAAGACTGCATCAACCATATGTATTGAAAAGTGCATCAAATAAACCATACATTGTATTGAAAGCACAACCCTTTATTGAAAGCATCAACCATTGTATTGAGAAACGTGCCATCAACCAATATGAAAATCATCAACAGTATTGAAACTCATCAACCATGTTATTGAAAACGTCCATCAACCATTGTATTGAAACGTCCATCAACCATGTTATTGAAAACTCCATCAACCATGTTATTGAAAACATCTGTCAACCATGTGTATTGAAAACGTCCATCAACCATGTGTATTGAAAACGTCCATCAACCATGTGTATTGAAAAAGTGCATCAATCATATGTATTGAAAACATCTATCAACCATATGTATTGAAAACGTCCTTCAACTATATGTATTGAAAACGTCCATCAACTATATGTATTGAAAACGTCCATCAACTATATGTATTGAAAACGTCCATCAACCATATGTATTGAAAATGTGCATCAACTATAGATTGAAATCCAACAACTATAT
>CM060312.1:97894931-97897431 GCA_030674185.1 Monoplex corrugatus | reverse complement strand
GGGGTGGAAGTATCAAGGGGTGGATGTATCAAGGGATGGATGAATGAAGTGTGGATGAATGAAGGGTGGATAAATGAAGGGGTGGATGAATGAAGTGTGGATGAATGAAGTGTGGATGAATGAAGGGGTGGATGAATGAAGTGTGGATGAATCAAGGGGTGGATGAATCAAGGGGTGGATGAATCAAGGGGTGGATGAATCAAGGGTGGATGTATCAAGGGGTGGATGAATGAAGGGGTGGATGAATCAAGGGGGGGATGTATCAAGGGGTGGATGAATGAAGGGGTGGATGTATCAAGGGGGGATGTATCAAGGAGTGGATGAATCAAGGGATGGATGTATCAAGGGGTGGATGTATCAAGGAGTGGATGTATCAAGGAGTGGATGAATCAAGGGGGGGATGTATCAAGGAGTGGATGAATCAAGGGATGGATGAATCAAGGGATGGATGAATCAAGGGATGGATGTATCAAGGGCTGGATGTATCAAGGGGTGGATGAATGAAGGGGTGGATGTATCAAGTGATGGATGTATCAAGGGGTGGATATATCAAGGGGTGGATGTATCAAGGGGTGGATGTATCAAGTGATGGATGTATCAAGGGGTGGATGTATCAAGTGATGGATGTATTAAGGGGTGGATGTATCAAGTGATGGATGAATCAAGGGATGGATGTATCAAGGGGTGGATGTATCAAGGGGTGGATGAATGAAGGGTGGATGAATCAAGGGGTGGATGTATCAAGGGCTGGATGTATCAAGGGGTGGATGAATGAAGGGGTGGATGAATGAAGGGGTGGATGTATCAAGGGGTGGATGTATCAAGGGGTGGATGTATCAAGGGGTGGATGTATTAAGGGGTGGATGAATCAAGGGGTGGATGAATCAAGGGGTGGATGTATCAAGGGGGGGATGAATCAAGGGATGGATGTATCAAGGGATGGATGTATCAAGGGATGAATCAAGGTGTGGATGAATCGAGGGATGGATGTATCAAGGGATGGATGAATCAAGGGCTGGATGAATGAAGGGGTGGATGTATCAAGGGGTGGATGAGTGAAGGGGTGGATGAATCAAGTTATGGATATATCATGGGGTGGATGAATCAAGGGATGGATATATCATGGGGTGGATGAATCAAGTGATGAATGAAGGGATGGATGTATCAAGGGTGGATGAATCAATAATGGATGAGTGAAGGGGTGGATGAATCAAGGGGTGGATGAATGAAGGGGTGGATGAATCAAGGGGTGGATGTATCAAGGGGTGGATGTATCAAGGGGTGGATGAGTGAAGGGGTGGATGTATCAAGGGGTGGATGAGTGAAGGGGTGGATGAATCAAGGGGTGGATGAATCAAGGGATGGATGAGTGAAGGGGTGGATGAATCAAGGGGTGGATGTATCAAGGGGTGGATGAATGAAGGGCTGGATGGGCGAAGTGGAAATCAGTGCTGGACAAAAAGCTGTCTTCAAGTTTGACTTGAAAAGAAGACAGAGTGTGTGACTGTCAGACAGACAGAGGAAGCTGGTTCCACTTGTATGGACCAGACACAGGAAATGAAGGGTGACCCAACGTGGAACATCTGTATCAAGGACTGTCAAAACAAACAACACTACAAAGTAGAACAGAGAGATCAGGCGGACGTGTACATAGTCTATGGAAGCCCATGTCAAACAGTTGTGCCGTACTCTGTACTATCAGCTACGCAGAATAGGTAAGATTCGCTCCTTCCTTTCCACTGATGCTACCAACAAGCTTGCTGTCTCTTTCATACTATCTAGACTGGACTATTGTAACTCTCTATTCGCAGGTCTCCATGACAATCAATTATTTAAACTTCAGCGCATACAAAACCACGCGGCTCGCCTTGTTCTCAGCAAGCCCAGGCGTGAGAGTGCAAAATCTCTGCTTAGAACACTTCATTGGCTCCCGGTAAAGGCTAGGATTCAATATAAAGTTGCCTGTCTCTGCTTTCAGTGTATCTATCACGAGAACATGCCATCCTATCTTGCCAACCTCCTGCAGGGCTACAAACCTTCTCGAACGCTCCGCTCTTCTGACACCTCACTGTTGACTGTTCCTCGCTTCTCTCTAGACACCTTTGGTAAAAAAATCTTTCTCTGTCTTTGGCCCAAATGTATGAAACTCTCTACCACTGTCTCTCAGAAAAACTAAGTGTTTCTCAACCTTCAAACGGCACCTGAAAACCCACCTCTTTCAAACTCATCTAACCTGAAGAGCCTTAGTTTGCAAGTCTGTCATCAGACTAATCTCTCCTGCCTGTATAACAGTATTTTGTATAAGGGCCTATAGAGCAAGGTGTGTGTGTGCGTGCATGTGTGTGTGTGTGTGTGTGTGTGTGTGTGTGTGTGTGGTGTGTGTGTGTGTGTGTGTGTGTGTGTGTGTGTGTGGTGTGCTTGAGTAAGCATGTGTGTGTATCACTGTATGTGTACAGCTGAGGAGGGGATAGGAAGAAATTGAGTGGGAAAGAACTGAAAT
>CM060312.1:97869931-97887431 GCA_030674185.1 Monoplex corrugatus | reverse complement strand
AGAGGGAAGACAGAGGGAGGAGAAGAACAGAGGAGGAGGAGAGACGGAGGAGGGAGGGAGGAGAGACAGAGGGGGAGGGAGAGAGAGACAAGAGGAGGGAGGGAGAGAGACAGAGGGAGGGAGGGAGAACAGAGGGAGGGAGATAGAAGACAGAGGGAGGGAGGGAGAGACAGAGGGAGGGAGAGAGAGACGAGGAGATAGAAACAGAGGAGGAGAGAGAGACAGAGGGAGATAGAACAAGGAGGGAGAGAGAGGACAGAGGGAGAGAGAGACAGAGGGAGGAGAGAGAGACAGAGGGAGGGAGAGAGAGACAGAGGGAGGAGAGAGAACAGAGGGAGGGAGAGAGAGACAGAGGGAGGGAGAGAGAGACAGAGGGAGGGAGAGAGAGACAGAGGGATTGAGAGAGAGACAGAGGAGGGAGAGAGAGACAGAGGGAGGGAGGGAGAGACAGAGGGAGAGGAGAGAGAGACAGAGGGAGATAGAAACAGAGGGAGGGAGAGAGAGAACAGAGGGAGGAGAGAGACAGAGGAGGGAGAGAGAGACAGAAGAGAGAGAGAGAGACAGAGGGAGGGAGAGAGAGAGACAGAGGGAGGGAGGAGAGAGAGACAGAGGTTGGGAGGGAGAGAGACAGAGGGAGGGAGAGAGAGACAGAGGGAGGGAGAGAGAGACAGAGGGAGATAGAAACAGAGGGAGGGAGAGAGAGAGACAGAGGGATGGAGGGAGAGAGAGACAGAGTGAGGGAGAGAGAGACAGAGGAAGAAGAGAGACAGAGGGAGGGAGGGAGAGAGAGACAGAGGGAGGGAGGGAGAGAGATACAGAGGGAGGGAGGAGGGAGAGACAGAGGAAGGGAGGGAGAGACAGAGGGAGAGAGAGACAGAGGGAGGGAGGGAGAGAGAGACAGAGGAGGGAGGGAGAGACAGAGGAAGGAGGGAGAGACAGAGGGAGAGAGAGACAGAGGAGGGAGAGCAGAGGAAGGAGGGAGAGACAGAGGAGAGAGAGACAGAGGGATGGAGGAGAGAGAGACAGAGGGAGAGGAGGCAGAGGAGGGAGGGAGAGACAGAGGGAGAGACAAGACAGGAGGGAGAGACAGAGGAGAGAGAGACAGAGGGAGGGAGGGAAAGAACAGAGGAGGGAGGAGGGATGAGAAAGGATGTAGGGAGAGACAGAGGAGAGAGAGACAGGTGTGGGAGAGGACAGAGTGGATTGAGAGGAGAGACAGGGATGGAGAGAGACAGAGGGAGAGACGGAGGGGGGAGGTGGAGCTGACAGAGGGAGGAGGTAGGTAGGGACAGAAAAATGTAGTGATGTGAGTGTGTGCCGTGGTGTAGAAGTGCGTGTTGTAGTGGTGTGTGTGTGTGTGTGTGGTGTGTGTGTGTGTGTGTGTGTGTGTGTGTGTGTGTTGTGTGTGTGTGTGTGTTTGTTGTATGTGTGTGTGTGTGTGTATGTGTGCCTGTGTGTGTGCGTGTGTGTGTTTGTTGTATGTGTGTGTGTGTGTGTGTGTGTGTGTGTGTGTGTGCGGCATGTGTGTATGTGTGTTTATGTGTGTGTGTGTGTGTGTGTGTGCCTGTGTGTGTGCGTGTGTTTGTTTGTTGTATATGTGTGTGTGTGTGCCTGTGTGTGTGCGTGTGTGTGTTTGTTGTATGTGTGTGTGTGTGTGTGTGTGTGTGTGGCGCGCGCATGTGTGTATGTGTGTGTTTATGTGTGTGTATGTGTGTGTGTGTGTATGTGTGTATGCGTGTGTGAGTGTGTGTTGTGTGTGCGTATGGTGTGTGCATTGTGTGTATGTGTGTATGTATGTGTGTGTGCATGTGTGTGTATGTTGTGTGTGTGTGGTGTGTGTGCATATGTGTGTGTGTGTGTGGCGCGCGCGTGCCAGTGCACGCAAGTGTGTGGGCGCGAGGTCAAACTCCATGATGAAAGAGAGATGACATGAAACCATTGAGTGATCTGAATACAAATATTTGAAATGAAGAAACACACACACAAACAAAACAGAGCAAACACTAGCAGCAGCAAGAACAGTCCTCAATCCCTCAAACACACAACAGCTCGTGAACAATCACGCCAACATCTCTCAGTGCTACCTTACCAGTACCAACCATAAAACATTGAAAACAGCCAAGTCCCAAAGAAACAAACAAGATGAACAGACAAAGAAAGAGACAAACAAGCAAACAAACAAATAGTCAATTAAAGACAAAGTAAAACTTCAAAATCAAACGGGACAACCATCTGTAATACCGAATTCTAACATTCCTCCCATAATCAAACTAATTATCAAACCAAACAGCCTTTCATCCTATTAACCAACCACCAACCAACCAACCAACTAACCAACCAACCAACCAACCCATCAACCAACCAACAACCAACACCAATCAACCAACCAACATCAACATCCAACCATCCAACCAACACAACCAACCAACCAACGACCAACCAACCATCCAACCAACCAACCAACCAACCAACCAACCAACCAACCACCAACCAACCACCAACCAACCAACAACCGACAACCAACCATAAACAACCAACCAACCAACCAACCAACACCAAACCATCAATCAATCAACCAACCAAACAACAACCAACCAACCAAACAAGCAACCAACCAACGAGAGACTTATCATAATCAACCACCAACTAAACAGTTCTAATCAGCCAACATCAATAAGCCAGCCAATCAAAGCTAGCCAATCAACCAGCTAGTCAATCAACCAGCTAGCCAATCAACCACTAGCCAATCAATTAGCTAGCCAATCAACCAGTCAGCCAATCAACCAGCAAGCCAACCAATCAATCAGCCAGAAAAAAACAACAAACAAAAATCCAAATGACCTCCACGAATCCAGTCAAACAAACCAAGTAACTACATAACAGCCAACCAATTATTCAACCAACGTCATCATCATTATCATCAGGTGCCTTGCCGCATGGCGTTGGCGATCATGGACTTCCATCTGTCTCTATCTCTCGTTGCCCTAGCATCTCCTCCACCCTTCTCGTCTTCAGCCACTCCGCAATTCAGTCTAGCATTTTCTCCCTGGGTCTACCTGGTGCTCTCTTTCCCTCCAGCGTTCTCGTTGTGACCAGGTGCTCCAAATCCCCTTTCCTCATAAAATGGCCTATAAATGTTGCCTGTCTTTTCCTAATCTTCCTTATGAATGATCTACTTGTGTCTGCCTCCATCAAGACTGTCTCGTTTGTTTTCTTTGCTGTCCATGGAACTCTCAACATTCTTCTTAGAAACCACATCTCGGCTGCCTCAATCTTGTTCTGGCTTTGCTTGTTGACTGTCCACGCCTCATATCCGTACAACAGTATTGGTTCTATATAACATTCAAGAACTCTCTTCCTGATGTTAACTGATAGGCATTTGTTGGTAAGAATGCTTGTCATCTTCTTGAATGCTGTTTTGGCTTGTTCTGCTGGCTATTTCTAATGTATATCTGCCGTCTGATGAAATGATCGTTCCCAGGTATTTAAACTTATCAACCTGTCTCAAGGTTGAGCGATTTGCTGTTATTTTGGCATGAGAGGATTTAATGTTTTTTACTGATCACCATGACTTCAGTCTTCCTGCTGTTTAGTTCCAACCCCTTGCCTTTGCTTTCTGTTTCTAGTATATATCACAAGGTTTTGTAGGTCCCTTTTATGTTCTGCAATTAGCACGGTGTCATCAGTAAAGTGAAAACAGATCTGGTGACAAAACACAACCCTGTCTGACTCCTCTTTTGATGTTTTGGAAAGAGCTTATATTGTTTTCTATTCTCATTGCAGCTGTTTGTTCCGAGTACATGTTTCTGATTATTCGTAGATCTTTTCTATCAACATTGAGTCTCTCCAGTTGGTTGATCAATTCTTCATGTCTTACCCGATCGAAAGACTTGGTATAGTCAACAAAGCATAAATACAAATCCTTAGTCATCTCAATTGACCTGTCTATGATAGTTCTTAGATGTACATGTATATGGCATTAATAGTTCCTTTCCCTTCCACAAATCCACACTGTTCTTCTGCTATTTCTCTTTTGATTCTATTCCTTTCCTCATCATGATTATACTTAACAGGATTTTTGTTACATGACTCATCAAACTGATTGTGCGATGGAGTTCGCATTCTATAGCCTCTGTTTTCTTTGGAAGTGCAATGAAAATTGATTTTGACATATCTTTGGTGATTTTTCCAGTGTCGTAAATTTCATTAGGAGGACTTTTTTTTTTTCTAATCCAAATTCCTCCAGGGCTTCAATCATCTCTGTGGTAATGTTGTCTGGTCCTGGGGCTTTTCCTGGTTTCATCTTTTTCAGTGCCGCTCTAACTTCATCTTTTATTATGGGTGGTCCTTCAAAGTTCTTTTTATAATGTGTTCGTCTTTCTGTCATCTTCAAAAAGGTCTTTAATGTACTCTCCCCATCGGTCCAATATTTTGTCTTTTTCCATGATAAGCGTGCCATCTTTCGATTTCAAGCAACCAGTTGATGTGCATGTATTTTTCCTGAGGACAATTTCTTCATTTCGTCTGTACATACCCTGAGGATCCGTTTTGTGAAGGTCTTCTATTTCTTTGCATTTTGTGTTCAGCCAAGCTTCCTTAGCTTCATTGCACCTATTCCTGATTTCTTTGTTTATCTTCCTGTATATCTCCTCGTTTCTGTTCGCCTTCCTCCTTTCCTCTTCATTAGTCATCCAGCTCTTTTTTGCTTTCTATCTGCCTTAGGGATTTCTTCACAAGCTTCATTTATCGAATTTCTCAACTTTGTCCATTGATTCTTCATTGTCACCAACGTCTTCCAGAGCATTGAATTTGTTTGAACCTGTACATTACATTTTTTACGTATCACTTCATCTGTCTTTAAGATCCAAGGTTTAGTTTGATGTTGCTTTTGGTCTGTTTCCTTTTCCTTAATTTCAGCCTAAATCTTCCCACTACAGGACTGTGGTCACTTTGCAGTCTGCGCCTGGTAGTGTTTTTGCTGACAGTAAAGAATTTCTAAATCTTTTGTTGATCAGGATGTAGTCAATCTGAATTTTGGTATTATCTCCAGGATTCATCCAAGTCCATTTTCTTCTGTTAGGCTGCACAAACCTGGTTTTCCTACTATGAACTCATTCATCTGTGCCCATTCTACAAGTTTCCCTCCCCTTTCATTTTGTGTGCCAAGGCCGTGAGGTCCAACTATGTCCTCCACCCGATCCTGTCCCACTTTAGCATTAAATCTCCCATTATGACTGTAACTTCTTGTGATTTATATTGGATTAACGTAATCAACAAATAGATAAACATGGCCACCCCACCACTGAAGTCATAAGCAGTCGGCCTTTAACTATTCAACAACCGAATAAAAACAAACAAACAAAAAGCGACTAACCATCCAACTGACCAGGCCGCCCGCCATTTGACCAACCATACCAATTCATCATTCGTCTATCTCTTCAATGAATTCACCAACCATCCAATTCATCATTCGTCTGTCCCTTCAATGAATTCACCAACCAACAAATTCATCATTCGTCTGTCCCTTCAATGAATTCACCAACCAACCAATCAATCTATCATTCGTCTATCCTTCAATGAATTAACCAACCAACCAACCAACCAATCAATCTATCATTCGTCTTTCCTTCAATGAATTAACCAACCAACCAACCAACCAATCAATCTATCATTCGTCTTTCCTTCAATGAATTAACCACCAACCAACCAACCAATCAATCTATCATTCGTCTTTCCTTCAATGAATTAACCAACCAACCAACCAACCAACCAATCAATCTATCATTCGTCTTTCCTTCAATGAATTAACCAACCAACCAACCAACAACCAATCTATCATTCGTCTTTCCTTCAATGAATTAATCACCAACCAACCAACCAATCAATCTATCATTCGTCTTTCCTTCAATGAATTAACCAGCCAACCAACCAATCTATCATTCGTCTTCCTTCAATGAATTAACCAACCAACCAACCAACCAATCAATCTATCATTCGTCTTTCCTTCAATGAATTAACCAACCAACCAACCAACCAACAACCAATCTATCATTCGTCTTTCCTTCAATGAATTCACACACCAACCAACCAACCAATCAATCTATCATTCGTCTTTCCCTTGAATGAATTCACCAACCAACCAACCAATCTATCATTCGTCTTTCCTTCAATGAATTCACCAACCAACCAACCAACCAATCAATCTATCATTCGTCTTTCCCTTGAATGAATTCACCAACCAACCAACCAATCTATCATTCGTCTTTCCTTCAATGAATTCACCAACCAACCAACCAACCAATCAATCTATCATTCGTCTTTCCCTTGAATGAATTCACCAACCAACCAACCAATCTATCATTCGTCTTTCCTTCACTGAATTCACCAACCAACCAACCAATCTATCATTCGTCTATCCTTCAATGAATTCACCAACCAACCAACCGTGCATGTGACCAGAACAAACAAGCGTCAAACCTGGAACAAAATACTGTAAACTGTTCTAACACACAGACAGCACCATCGTCACCATTATTGCCAGCTGATGGAGTTATGTGCAGACTCCATAATGGTTGTGCCATGATCATTGTCGGTCTTCTCCATCACATGGCTCTACAAGTTTCAGTGCAAATGGAATTCACTCTGAACGCAGAGATTTTCTCATGAGAAAATAAAACTGAAAGTACAACATACTCTCGCTCTGTCTCTCTGTCTCTCTCTCTCTCTCTCTGTGTCTCTCTGTCCTCTCTCTCTCCTCTATCTCTCTCTCTTTCTCTCTATCTCTTTCTCTCTCTCTCTCTCAAACACACACACACACACACGCGCGCGTGCACACGCACATGCACACACACGCACATACACACACACGCCCACACAAACCACACACACATACACACACGCGTGTACACACACACAAACACACACACAAACACGCACGCACACACATAACAAACACACACACACACACATGCGCTCGCGCGCGCGCGCAAATACACACACATACACACATGTGTATACACACGCAATTACAAACACACACACACATACACACACACACACTCTCTCTCTCTCTCTCTACTCTCCACACACACACACACACACACCACACACACACACACACACACACACACACACACACACCACACACACACACAACACACACACACCATGCACGCACGCACGCACACACATAAATGCACTGTCCACACATACACCCACCACACACACACACCACCACACCACCACCACACACAACACACCACACATACACCCACCACACACACACACATCCACCACACACACCCACCCACCACACACACACCACACACACACACACAAACACTTTAATCTACTGTCACACCCAAAAGATCGCTAGAAATGAAAAACTGTCCAACCGTGCACACCTCACTGCAAGACAGACATCTACCATAATCAACATCGTCAACAGATGACATACTATACTCACAATCTTCGTTTTAACTCTACGCTATCACACTCTATGTAGAGTCTTCTATCTAGCTGTCTAGCTATCTGTCTGCCTGCCCTGTCCTGTCTGTCTGTCCTATCTGTCTGTCTGTCTGTCTGTCTATCTATCTACCTACCTACCTATCTATCTACATTTTGTATGTGTAAGTGAGAGAGAGAGAGTGAGAGAGACACAGAGAGAGAGTGAGAGAGACAGAGAGAAAGAGCGAGAGGGGGAGGGAGAGAAAAGGGGAGAGAGAGAGAGAGAGAGAGAGAGAGAGAGAGAGAGAGAGAGAGAGAGAGAGAGAGAGAGAGAAACAAAGGCCTTAATCTTCAGACATGTTAACATTTCTGCCTATGGCGTTCTTCAGAAAAGTGCGTCTATCAAACTGTGTACATCATTACCGCTAGGCAGCTAGATTTTTCAGACATACAGACAGACGCTGGGAGTCGATCTGAATCAGTCTGCCTTTCCCGAACAGACAAATGGAAAAAGAGGACAGAGCCCCGTGGACCTAAATCATATCACGTGATATGACGTAGCTGTCGTAATCCAACTGTGGACAGCCAGTAGGACAGTTTGATGTATGGCCTGCGATATGGATGGACTTTCAAATGTCCACAGAATTGCCAGGCCATAGCAAAACTGTCCCTTTTCTCCATATCTCAGCTGCCTCCCTCCCCCTCCTCTCCCTCTCTCTCTCTCTCTCCCTACCTCTTTCCCTCTCTCCCTCTTTCCCACTATCCCTCCTTCCCTCCCTCCATCTCTCCATCCCTCTCTCCTTTTCAGCCTCTCTCCCTCTCCCCCTCTCTTCAACCCAGCACCAACCTCTCTCCCTTCCTCCCTCCCTCTCTCCCTCCCTCTCTCACTCTCGTGTGCCATGAATACCAGGCACCAGGTGTGTCTCCACTATTTAAGTAGGCAGCTGACTCTGAAATCTGTTTACAAAGGTGCTTCTCAAACTTTGAGTACGTAGTCAGCTTTGAGTCTGAACTGTTATCGTTCTTGGTAGAGAACAGCAGTATGGTGTGGACTGATTACTCTGGAAAAAACTGAAACTTTAACACAATGTGTTCGTGACCATTAGAAAATCCTGTTACTGTTTGTGCGTACTGTTTCTAGAGTGTACGAATGCCGTGATCCCAGCTATTGACATCTGTAGCAAATAAACATGCCTGCTGAAGAAGGAGCATCAGAGCTCCGAAAGCTACGAAAGCTAAAAAATGGTGTTTTCGTTGTTTTTATTCGATCATATATTCTTTTCTCCATTCTGTCAGACAGGACATTTTGATCATCAACTCACTTTCATTTACTTTTACTTTCTTTTTTTACGAGTGTTTGTATCAGAAGCTGTGGCGGTGTGCTGAAGCTGTCAGTTTACAGCTAAATGGAAAGCTGGTGTAGAATGATGCTGTAGACATAACGTGTGTCCGCCATGTTGTCTGTGCCCTGTGCCCTGTGCCCCATAGACTTGTCTTCCTCTGACTCTGAAGTCTGCTGGCTTACAAAAAACAGAAAAAGACAGAGTGAGTGAAAGAGACAATGAGTAGATTGACGAGGGAAGTGGAAAAAGAAGAAAGAAATAGAGAATATGTTGGAATAGTGTGTGTGTGTGTGTGTGTGTGTGTGTGTGTGTGTGTGTGTGTGTGTGTGTGTGTGTGTGGTGTATGTGTGTGGTGTTGTGTGTGTGTGTGTGTTGTATATGTGTGTGTTGTGTGTGTGTGTGTGTGTTGTGTTTTGTTGTGTTGTGTGGTGTGTGTATTGATAGTCAAAAAGGTAGTGGTCTAAAATTTTAGTGCACAATAATCTCTGTTTTCCACGACATCACAGCGAAAACATCATGAGAAACCTAGAGAAAGATACCTGGATTAAAGGTTGGAGTTAAAATGATAAACAACATTCGATACGCAGATGACACCGTGCTAATTGCAGAAAATGAAAGGGACCTACAAAACCTTGTGAATATAACTAGAAATAGAAAGCAAAGTAAGGGATTGGAACTAAACAGCAGGAAGACTGAAGTCATGGTGATCAGTAAAAACATGAAATCTCCTCATGCAAAATGACAGAAAATGGCACAATTTTGACACAGGTTGATAAGTTTACATATCTGGAAACGATCATTTCATCAGACGGCAGATGCACATCAGAAATAGCCAGCAGAATCGGCCAAGCCAAAACAGCATTCAAGAAGATGACAAGCATTCTTACCAACAAATGCCTATCAATTAACATCAGGAAGAGAGTTCTTGAATGTTATATAGAACCAATACGTTGTACGGTTGTGAGGCGTGGACAGTCAGCAAGCAAAGCCAGAACAAGATTGAGGCAGCCGAGATGTGGTTTCTAAGAAGAATGTTGAGAGTTCCATGGACAGCAAAGAAACCAATCGAGACAGTCTTGATGGAGGCAGACACAAGTAGATCATCTCATAAGGAAGATTAGGAAAAGACAGGCAACATTTATAGGCCATTTTATGAAGGAAGGGGAATTTGGAGCACCTGGTCACAACGGGAAAGCTGGAGGGAAGAGAGCACCAGGTAGACCCAGGGAGAAAATACTAGACGGACATGCAGTGTGGCTGAGGACAAGAAGGGTGAAAGAGATGCTTGAGGCAACGAGAGATAGAGACAGATGGAAGTCCATGATCGCCAACGCCATGCGGCAGGGCACCTGATGATGATGATGATGACGATGATGATGATGATGATGATGATGATGAATGCTCATGTGCAGATTTATGACTGACGTCATAATCATCTTGGATCTTCTCCATCACATGACGTCAGTGGTGTCAGTACATACAGAATGTATCCCATGTGTGGAGACGCTGTTCTGAAAAATGAAAAGTGAAACTGAAAAGCCAAGCCATTGCTTCCATGGGAATGCTTATAGCCAGACTTTATGAACAAAACCCTACGCCATTTATACTTGTAGTCAGTCATTGTTGCCTTATGTATGCTTGCCCTTGTGACAGTACTGTCGTTTATTTCAAGAACCACGAAAGGAAAAGAGAAAAGAAAAAGCACCCGATGTTATTGAAACTGGAAGAAAAACTATCTGTTGTTGAGATAACAAAGCTTTCCGTATTGTACAAACAACAAGCTCCCACACACACACACACACACACACAAGTCTAGCTACATTATCTAAGGTGGAATGTCAATGAGAAATGTCTCGACCGCAATCGTTTTTCATCAGTCCTCTCATATCCTTTAAAACACACAAGAAAAGAGACAGACAGACAGACAGACAACAGACAGAGACAGAGGGAGACAGAGACACAGAAGGAAAGTGAAGGCGGTTGTATTTTTGTCCTGTCAGTATTTGTCTGGTGTAACTTTGATGTAATCAATTTGCCAGGTTCACAGCCGTTTAGACGTTACCACCTACACCGTGCTATTCGTTGCTGAGTCGATTTTGTATTACCCCCCCCCCCCCTCTCTCTCTCTCTCTCCCTCTCTGTCTCTGTCTCTCTCTCTTTCTCTCTCTCTATCCCTCTCTCTCTCTGTGTCTCATCGATGCAATTTAATGCACTTGTTTATCTTTATTAATGTTACTTTCACTTTTGAATATAATTCATTACCCTTAGAAGCAATGCTCAATCTTGTCACGTGCAAAGTGTCTTGAAAACATGCATAATTCATGTATCGATCAGAAATGTACACTCACACACTGATGGCTAGCCAAGATTTTATTGACATGAATTTGTAAAACGGATCCCCGAACGTTGGAGCTTTCTAAATGCTGATATTCCTCTTGTTCCAGTCTTGCTGTCCAACGTCTGTGTCATTTCACTGGTGACAGAGTCTGGAACAGTTTGCTATAAGCACCTTCCCCCCCCCCCTTCCTTTTTATTTTGACCGTGACCTCAGAAAGGCAAGAAGTCTAACTGGCCTGAAATGGGAGGGACCTGGATAACCAACCTGTGTCGTCAATGTTTTGTACCAGGGCAGCGCAGCCCGGCAAATGCCCTCCTCTTCACGATTTTCAACTGCCGTGGATCTTTAGTGTGCGCAGGTCAGAAGGCACTCGGGTCGGACTACTGTATGCATGCTTCCGTTAAACCGACCAGTTCTTCTTTTGTTCGTCAGGTGGCATCTGGAAATGACTGTGGCCATTTTGTTGTTGTTCTGTTGTTTGTTTGTTTGTTTGTTTGTTTGTTTGTTTGTTTGTTGTGTTGTTGTTGTTGGTTGGTTTTGGTTGGTTGGTTGGTTGGTTGGTTATTGGTTGGTTATTGGTTGTTGGTTGGTTGGTTGGTTTGGTTGTGGTTGGTTGGTTGGTTGGTTATAGGTTGGTTGGTTGGTTGGTTGGTTTGTTATGTTGGTTGGTTGGTTGGTTGGTTGGTTGGTTGGTTGGTTGGTTGTTGGTTGGTTGGTTGGTTGGTTGGTTGGTTGGTTGGTTGATTGGTTGTTATTGTTGTTGGTTGGTTGGTTTGGTTGGTTGGTTGTTGGTTGGTTTGGTTGTATTGTTAGTTGGTTGGTTGGTTGGTTGGTTGTGTTGGTTGGTTGATAGGGTTGGTTGTTGGTTGTTGTTATGCTGGTTGGTTGGTTGATTGGTTGGTTGGTTGGTTGGTTGGTTCTTGGTTGGTATTGTTAGTTGTTGGTTGGTTGTTGGTTGGTTGGTTGGTTGGTTGGTTGATAGTTGGTTGGTTGTTTAGCTGGTTGGTTGGTTGATTGGTTGGTTGGTTGGTTGGTTGGTTGGTTGGTTGGTTGGTTGGCTGGTTGGTTGGTTGGTTGGTTGGCTGGTTGGTTGATTGGTTGATTGGTTGTTTGTTTGTTTGTTTGTTTGTCTGTCTGTCTGTTTGTTTGTTTGTACAGCTCCTACGGTTGGCGTGGTGCTTGTTGGTCAGAGGCGTAGTGTGGACCATGTGTTGTGCCTGTCCACGTGACAGTGATAACATGGCTTACAGCTTGCTGAAGGCTTCACTTGTTACTTGCTGCCCATGGGTGTGTTGACCCACTTGTGGCCTGTACATACCTTCACCTAGACCACTCGCTGCTCTCTGGACAGGAGGTATACTGACCGGTCCTGTGGCCTGGCTTACTTTAGCTTGTACTTTACTTTTTATACTTTATTCTGTCCTCTTGTGATGTTAAGCGTGGAGAGCAGGTGCAGCTGTCCGACGTGACGTGGCCAGGTGGGTAACGTCTGCCATAGTCACGTTGATTCTTTCCGTTGTATCTTTCACACCTTCTGTCCATGTTTTTTCCCTTCGTTTGGATCCATGCCTTTTTCATTTATGAGCTTTATACAGAATACAATTAAGCTAGGAGTGCTATCTACAGTGATGATGATGATAGACTCATCTCTCAAGCCGATAGATCAGTAGACATAGTGGTGTTCAACACATGACGTAGATAGATCAGTAGACATAGTGGTGTTCAACACATGACGTAGATAGATCAGTAGACATAGTGGTGTTCAACACATGACGTAGATAGATCAGTAGACATAGTGGTGTTCAACACATGACGTAGATAGATCAGTAGACATAGTGGTGTTCAACACATGACGTAGATAGATCAGTAGACATAGTGGTGTTCAACACATGACGTAGATAGATCGGTAGACATAGTGGTGTTCAACACCTGCTGTGAGTCTTCACATGACGTAGATAGATCAGTAGACATATGGTGTTCAACACTGCTGTTGGTCTTCACATGACGTAGATAGATCAGTGGACATATGGTGTTACAACACATGACGTAGATAGATCAGTGGACATAGTGGTGTTCAACATCTGCTGTGGGTCTTCACATGACGTAGATAGATCAGTAGACATAGTGGTGTTCAACACATGACGTAGATAGATCAGTAGACATACTGGTGTTCAACACATGACGTAGACAGATCAGTAGACATAGTGGTGTTCAACACATGACGTAGATAGATCAGTAGACATAGTGGTGTTCAACACATGACGTAGATAGATCAGTAGACATACTGGTGTTCAACACATGACGTAGACAGATCAGTAGACATACTGGTGTTCAACACATGACGTAGATAGATCAGTAGACATAGTGGTGTTCAACACATGACGTAGATAGATCGTAGACATATTGGTGTTCAACACATGACGTAGATAGATCAGTAGACATAGTGGTGTTCAACACATGACGTAGATAGATCGGTAGACATATTGGTGTTCAACACATGACGTAGACAGATCAGTAGACATATTG
The DNA here is from genome assembly GCA_030674185.1 of Monoplex corrugatus. Classification (NCBI taxonomy): domain Eukaryota; kingdom Metazoa; phylum Mollusca; class Gastropoda; order Littorinimorpha; family Ranellidae; genus Monoplex; species Monoplex corrugatus. Next base: position 97,873,778 of record CM060312.1, on the reverse strand, counting down.
GTGTTCAACACATGACGTAGATAGATCAGTAGACATAGTGGTGTTCAACACATGACGTAGATAGATCAGTAGACATAGTGGTGTTCAACACATGACGTAGATAGATCAGTAGACATAGTGGTGTTCAACATCTGTGTGGGTTCACATGACGTGTAGATCAGTAGACATACTGGTGTTCAACAATGAGTAGACAGATCAGTAGACATAGTGGTGTTCAACACATGACGTAGATAGATCAGTAGACATATTGGTGTTCAACACCTGCTGTGTCTCACATGACGTAGATAGATCAGTGACATATGGTGTTCAACACTGCGTTAGGTTTACATGACTGAGATAGATCAGTAACATACTGGTGTTCAACACATGACGTAGATAGATCAGTAGACATATGGTGTTCAACACATGACGTAGACGATCAGTAGACATAGTGGTGTTCAACAACATAACGTAGATAGATCAGTAGACATAGTGGTGTATACACATGACGTAGATAGATCAGTAGACATACTGGTGTTCAACACATACGTAGCAGATCAGTGACATACTGGTGTTCAACACTGACGTAGATAGATCAGTAGACATACTGGTGTTCAAACATGACGTAGACAGATCAGTAGACATATTGGTGTTCAACACATGACGTAGATAGATCAGTAAGACAATAGTGGTGTCAACACATGACGTAGATAGATCGTAGACATATTGGTGTTCAACACATGACGTAGACAGATCAGTAGACATATTGGTGTTCAACACATGACGTAGATAGATCAGTAGACATACTGGTTTCAACACATGACGTAGATAGATCAGTAAACATGGTGTTCAACACATGACGTAGACAGATCGTAGAACATATTGGTGTTCAACACATGACGTAGATAGATCAGTAGACATAGTGGTGTCAACACATGACGTAGATAGATCGGTAGACATATGGTGTTCAACACATGACGTAGACAGATCAGTAGACATATTGGTGTTAACACTGACGTAGGTCAGTAGACTAGTGGTGTACACATGACTAATAGATCAGTAGCTAGTGGGTAACACATGACGTGATAGATCAGTAGACTAGTGGTGTTCACTCTGCATTGGGTCTTTACATGACTAGATAGATCAGTAGACATATTGGTGTAACTTGCTGTGGTCTTCACATGACGTAGATGACAGTAGACAATGTGTTCACACATGATAGATAGTCAGTAACTAGTGGTGTCACACATACGTAGATAGATCAGTAGACATAGTGTGTTCAACACTGACGGTACAGTAGACTGGCAAAATGACGTAATAGATCAGTAACATATGTTCAACCTGACGTAGACAATCGTTAGCATAGTGGTGTCATAACATGACGTAGACAATCAGTAACATAGTGTGTACATACGTAGCACAGATCGGTAACATAGTGTGTTCAACCTGACGTAGATAGATCGTAGACAAGTGTGTTCACATGACGTAGACAGATCGGTAGACATAGGGGCACCTGAGTAGAGATCATAGATAGTGGTGCAACATCGGTGCTGTTTCACGACGTGCATGACTACTTCAGACCAGTGGAAAGGTCTGCAAACGATTGTGGTCGTCTCCATCGTTCCTGATAACAGTCGTTGTGCACTGATGTCGTGTTGTTCTGCATGTGCGTACTGCCGTTGACAGGTTTGTGTCTTGCACACTGTGCCCCAAAGAAGTAATCACTATCATGCAAAACCTTAAGGTACATAGTATGGCAAATGTAATAAAACAGTATAAGACCTTAGTACATACGTCTGCAACTGACAATACAAACAGTACTACTCAGAACTTAAGTCATACCTCTAAAGCTGTTCAACATATCCTGCTAACCCTTAGGGCATACGTACTGGCACGATAATACAAACAGTATCACTGAAAACCTTAAGGTACATACGTACTGGCAAAGCTGATAATACAAACAGTATACTATACCAGAACTTAAAGCGTAATCACGTACTGTATCTTAGGTACATCGTCTGGAACTGCAATACAAACAGTATCACTATAGACCTTAAGGTACATACGTACTGGGAAAGCTGACAATACAAACAGTATCACTCGACTTAGTACTACTACTAGCGAGCGATATACAACAGTACTTATAGAACTTAAGGTACATACGTACTGCAAGTGACATACAAACGTATACTCGACCTAAGGTACATAGTATGGAAGTGATAATACAACAGTATCACTGTAGAACCTTAAGGTACATACGTACTGCAAGTGACAATACAAACGTATTACATATAACCTTAAGTACATGTACTGGCAACGATATACAACAGTATCATGTAGAACCTTAAGGTACATACGTACTGCGAGCGTAATACAACAGTCACTACAAACCTAAGGACATACGTACTGCAAAGCTGAATACAACAGTACTATACAACTTAAGGTACATACGTACTGGCAAAGCTGATAATACAAACAGTATCACTGTAGAACTTAAGGTACATACGTACTGGCAAAGCTGACAATACAACAGTACTACTATATAACCTTAAGGTACATACGTACTGGCAAACTGATAATACAAACAGTATCACTGTAGAACCTTAAGGTACATACGTACTAGCAGAGCCGATAATACAAACAGTACTACTACAGAACCCTAAGGTACATACGTACTGGCAAAGCTGACAATACAAACAGTATCACTACAGAACCTTAAGGTACATACGTACTGGCAAAGCCGGTGAATCGAGAGCCTTATTCAAGCTATTTAGTAGTGGTAGTGACATGGATAGTACTACAATAGTATACCGTGTGTACATACACACCACGCCTGTATTGAGTTGTTCCACAGGTCTCCATTGTCTGCCGTTTTGCCAGGACGTATGTGCGATCAATGTTGTCATGTATGTTTTGCTGAAGTATCGCTGTCTTGTCTTTTCCCGGCTGAAACAATTCAGATATTGTCCTCTGTCTGTCTGTCTGTCTGTCTGTCTGTCTGTTTTTTTCTCTGTCTCCTCGTCTGAAACAGCCTGTTCTGTTGGTTTGTGGGGTGTCACCGGGGATTATAAAGAAATCTTCTGTCTGTCTTATAAAGAAACGTTCTCTTTTTTTGTCTATGCCATTTTCTCTGTCTCTGTCTTTCTCTCTCTCTATGTCTGTCTGTCTTTATCTCTCTGTCTCTTCTCTCTCTGTGTCTCCGTCTCTCTCTTTCTGTCTGTCTGTCTGTCTGTCTCACTTTCTCTCTGTCTGTCTGTCTGTCTGTCTCTCTCTTGTCTCTGTCTCTGTCTGTGTGTCTCTGTCTCTCTCTCCCTCTCTCTGTCTCTCTCTGTGTCTCTCTCTTTTTCTGGCGGGTCTCGATAGCTCAGTTGGTTTGAGCGTCGGATTCACATGCTAATGGTTGTGGGTTCGAATCCCGGGGTGCGCTATATTAAAACTGGCCATATCACTGTCCCATCTTAACATCATTGTTGTTCTGGTGGTGTCAGTATAGGATTAGATAGGTTCCTCTTCCCCCACTTCCCTGGGATGGTTATCCCCGTCGGCCATATCACCTGAGGTGGGTGTCGACGTAAAAACTGAACCAAATCAAATCAAATCTCTCTTTTTCTGTCTCTCTCTCTCTCTGTCTGTCTCTCTCTGTCTGTCTGTTTCTGTCTGTCTTTCCCTCTCTCCCTCTGACTGTCTGTCTCTGTATGCCTCTCTCTCTCTCTGTCTTTCTCTCTGTCTCTCTCTGTCTCTGTCTCTCTCTCTCTATGTGTGTGTCTCTCTCTGTCTGTCTGTATGTCTGTCTTTCTCTCTGTCTGTCTCTGTGTTTCTCTCTCTGTCTGCCCCTCTTTTTCTCTCTGTCTCTCTCTCTGTCTATCTC
>CM060312.1:97852431-97857431 GCA_030674185.1 Monoplex corrugatus | reverse complement strand
CCCTGCCCTACCCTGCACTTTTCCTAACCTGATCTGTCCTACCTGCCTCCCTGCCCTACCCTGCTCCTTACCCTGCCCTTTTCCTAACCTGATCTGTCCTACCCTGCCCTACCCTAACCTGATCTGTCTACCTGCCTACCCTGCCCTACCCTGCCCTTTCCTAACCTGATCTGTCCTACCCTGCCCTACCCTAACCTGATCTGTCCTACCCTGCCCATCCTGCCCTATCCCTAACCTATCTCCTGCCCTACCCTAACTGATCTGTCTACCCTGCCTTACCCTGCCCTTTCCTAACCTGATCTGTCCTACCCTGCCCTACCTAACCTGATCTGTCCTACCCTGCCCTTACCCTGCCCTTCCCTAACTGATCTGTCCTACCTGCCCTTACCTGCCCTACCCTAACCTGATCTGTCCTACCTGCCCTACCCTGCCCTATCCCTAACCTAATCTGCCCTACCCTGCCCTACCCTAACCTGATCTGCCTACCTGCCCTACCTGCCCTTCCCTAACCTGATCTGTCCTACCCTGCCCTACCCTGCACCTATCTGTCCTACCTGCTCCTTACCTGCCCTTACCCACTGACCCTACCTGCCCTTTCCTTAACCTGATCTGCCCTACCCTGCCCTTACCCTACCCTGATCCTGCCTCTTCCCTAACCACTGCCCTACCTGCCCTTCCCTAACCTGATCTGCCTTACCCTGCCCTTCCCTAACCTGATCTGTCCTACCCTGCCCTACCCTGCCCTTCCCTAACCTGATCTGCCCTACCTGCCCTACCCTGCCCTACCTGCCCTTCCCTAACCTGATCTGCCTTACCCTGCCCTTCCCTAACCTGATCTGCCCTACCATGCCCTTCCCCCGTGGGTATGCTAGGTTTACTATAAATAGTATCCTTAACTTCTTGAAATTCTGTGCTAGAAATGTACTGTTTTCTGTCACTCTCTTTGTTTCTGACTTGTTCCATTGCTTTTTGTCATTTCGTTCCATCATTTTCTGCCTTGCTGGTCCATTCACCTGTATCTTTTCCATAAAGTCTTACCTACTTTTTCTTAGGATTGATAACTGGGTACATGTAGTAAGTGTAGTTTTGGCTCTGGGGAGGTGAGATACGCGGAAACAATTTTAGGTCATTTATGCCCTTTTTATTTAGGTTTTGGTGTCCATGTGTATGCTTACATTTGTAATCAGATGCGGTTTTTTTTTAATCCCCTGTACGATAAATTGGACGGAGTGGTCAACGCCAGGGGCATGTTCATGGATTATGTGGGTGAATGCATTGATCTGTGTACTTCATTTTTGTTCTTTTTTTCTGTTGAAGTTTTGTAAGTTTTGAAGCGGTAATAGCCCTGATATGGCTCTACTCAGTCGGCTGCCCAACCCTGCTCTGCCTTACCCTACCTACCCTAACCTGCCCGACCCTGCTCTGCCTTACCCTACCCTACCTACCCTAACCTGCCCGGCCCTGCCCTGCCTTACCCTACCCTACCTACCCTAACCTGCCCGACTTGACCCTGCACGACCCTGCTCTGCCTTACCCTACCCTCCCTACCTACCCTAACCTGCCCGACTTGACCCTGCACGACCCTGCTCTGCCTTACCCTACCCTACCTACCCTAACCTGCACGACTCTGCTCTGCCTTACCCTACTCTACCTACCCTAACCTGCCCGACTTGACCCTGCATGACCCTGCTCTGCCTTACCCTACCCTACCTACCCTAACCTGCCCGGCCTTACCCGGCCCGACCCTGCTCTGCCTTACCCTACCCTACCTACCCTAACCTACCCGGCCTTACCCGGCCCGACCCTGCTCTGCCTTACCCTACCCTACCTACCCTAACCTGCCCGACCCGACCCTGCCTTACCCTATCCTACCTACCCTTATCTGCCCGGCCCTGCCCTGCCCTGCCTTACCCTACCCTACCTACCCTAACCTACCTGGCCCTGCCCTGCCTTGCCCTACCCTACCTACCCTAACCTGCCCGGCCCTGCCCTGCCTTACCCCACCCTACCTACCCTAACCTGCCCGGCCCTGCCCTGCCTTACCTACCCTACCTACCCTAACCTGCCCGGCCCTGCCCTCCTTACCCTACCCTACCTACCCTAACCTGCCCGGCCCTGCCCTGCCTTACCCTACCCTACCTACCCTAACCTGCCCGGCCCTGCCCTGCCTTACCCTACCCTACCTACCCTAACCTGCCCGGCCCTGCCCTGCCTTATCCTACCCTACCTGCCCGGCCCTGTCCTGCCCTGCCTTACCCTACCCTACCTACCCTAACCTGCCCGGCCCGACCCTGCCTGACCCTACCCTACCTACCCTAACCTGCCCGACCCTGCTCTGCCTTACCCTACCCTACCTATCCTAACCTGCCCGACCCTGCTCTGCCTTACCCTACCCTACCTACCCTAACCTGCCCGACCCTGCTCTGCCTTACCCTACCCTACCTACCCTAACCTGCCCGACCCTGCTCTGCCTTACCCTACCCTACCTACCCTAACCTGCCCGACCCTGCTCTGCCTTACCCTACCTACCTACCCTAACCTGCCCGACCCTGCTCTGCCTTACCCTACCCTACCTACCCTAACCTGCCCGACCCTGCTCTGCCTTACCCTACCTACACACATCATTACTAACTTCCCATTTCAATGAGGTCTTGGCTATGTGGCTGCACATATACCCCCCCCCCCCTTTTTTTTTTTTTCTTTTTTTTTTTCATCTGTTCTAAATATCGTTTCACAAGACAGGCCCAGCCGCGTCTGACTAAGGGTTTTTACTCCGGGTACTCCGGTTTTTCCTTCAACCCCATGGCTATATGAAGATTGTATACACACGCAAACAATTGCACACACGCCCTTCTAAAATCTTCGGATATACAAGAAAGAAAAAAAAAAACGACAACAAACAACAGCGACAAACAACCAAACATAATGACTGGAAACACGCGCTTGTAACGATTGACACAGGCAGACAGTGCACACACGCCCAGATGTAGAATGGGAGCGTTACATACAGAATATGATTCATACACAAGCCTTTTCAGAAAAGATTAGCTATGGATGTATTGACCTATCTCATACAGGGCAAGCGTATTGTATTAGGAAAAATGACCACAGATACAAGATCAGAAGTTGTACCGTCCTACCTCACACAAGACCGCCACGATCAACTGCACCGCAATTAGTGGCTACACGCAAAAAAATTGCAACGTGTGAATACGCCTTAATTTGTGGAAGTTGTATCAAGGAAGAGGTTCTTGGTCGTTCTGGTCCTATTGATACGTCATTCAAAATGTATGGACAGGAAACTGTCTTTGTTATATCTATCTATCTATCTATCTATCTATCTATCTATCTATCTATCTATCTATCTATCTATCTATCTATTATCTATCTATCTATCTATCTATCTGTCTTCTATCAATCTGTCTATCTATCTATCTATATTATCTTCTGTCTGTCTAAATCTATCTATCAATCTACTATCTATCTATCTATCTATCTATCTTCTGTCTAATCTATCTACTCTATCTATGCATTTCTGTCTGTCTGTCTATATATCTTTACTATATATCTATCTATGCTTCTCTCTGTCTGCTATCTATCTATCTATCTTCTGTCGTCATCTATCTGTCTATCATCTGTCTATCATTTCTATCTGCTGTTGTCTGTCTGCTATATCATCTATGCATTCTTCTGTCTGTATATCTATTATCTATCTAGTCTATCTTCTGTCTGTTTATCTATCTTGTCTGTGTGTCTGTCTATCTATCTGTTTCTTCTATCATCTTCTATTGCCTATCTTCTATCTATCTATCTGTCCTATCTATCTTTGATCTATCTATGTCTGTCTATCTATCTATCTGTCTGTGTGTCTGTCTATCTATCTGTTATCTGTCTGTCTTATTCTGTCTTCTATCTATCTATCTGTCTGTCTGTCTTCTGTCGTCTATCTGATCATCTATCTTCTTTCTATCTCTCCTCTATCTATCTATCATCTACCTATCTGCCTGTCTGTCTGTCTATCTATCTGTCTATCTTTCTATCATCTATCTATCATATATGCTTTCTTCTATCTGTCTATATATCTGTCTGTTCTATCTATCTATCTAATGCCCATTCCTTTCTATCTGTCTGTGTCTGTCTATCTATGTTCTGTCTATCTATCTGTCTATCTGTCTGTCTATCTGTCTGTCTATCTATCTTCTATCTATCTGTATGTCTGTCTCTCTGTCTGTCTATCTTCTATCTATCTATCTATCTATTTGTATGTCTTCTACTCTGTCTGTCATCCATCTATCTGTCCTATATCTATCTATCTACTATTTATTATCTCCTACATATCTATCTATCTATCTATCTATCTATCTATTTATCTATCTATATATCTATCTATCCATCCTATCTATATATCCTATCTAACTCTATCTATCTTATCTACTACATCTATCTATCTATCTATCTATTACTATCTACCTATCTATAACTCTCTACCATGTACCTATCTATCTATCTTTTCTACACTATGTATCTATCTATCTATCCATCTATCTCATCATATTATCTATCTGTCTATCTTACTACTATCTACTCCATTACCTATCTATCTATCTACTCTATCTATCTATCTATCTACCTATCTATATAACCTTTACCATGTACTATCTATCTATCTTTCTATCTTTATTTCTATCTATCTATCTGCTATCTATCTATCTATCTATCTATCTATCTTCTGTACTGTATGTTATGTTCTATCTATCTATCTATCTTTCTATCTTCTATATATGCATCTATCTATCTATATCTGTCTATCTATCTGTCTATCTGTCTAATTGTCTGTCTATCTATCTATTCCAACCTGCATTATACATTTTGTCTTCACATCCTCTTAACAGACAGAGAAACAACAAGAATAATAATGATAAAAATAATATTGATATTAATAACAATAATGATGATGATGATATTGAGACAGACACACAGACAAACAACAGACAGACAGA
>CM060312.1:97839931-97847431 GCA_030674185.1 Monoplex corrugatus | reverse complement strand
CACATCATGTCATGTTGTTGATGGGGGATAACAATCCTACAGACATTAGTACTCACATCATGTCATGTTGCTGATGGGGGATAACAATCCTACAGACATCAGTACTCACATCATGTCATGTTGCTGATGGGGGATAACAATCCTACAGACATCAGTACTCACGTCATGTCATGTTGCTGATGGGGGATAACAATCTTACAGACATCAGTACTCACGTCATGTCATGTTGTTGATGGGGAATAACAGTCCTACAGACATCAGTACTCACATCATGTGATGTTGCTGATGGGGGATAACAATCCTACAGACATCAGTACTCACATCATGTCATGTTGTTGATGGGGGATAACAATCCTACAGACATCAGTACTCACATCATGTCATGTTGTTGATGGGGGATAACAATCCTACAGACATCAGTACTCACATCATGTCATGTTGCTGATAGGGGATAACAATCCTACAGACATCAGTACTCACATCATGTCATGTTGTTGATGGGGGATAACAATCCTACAGACATCAGTACTCACATCATGTCATGTTGTTGATGGGGGATAACAGTCCTACAGACATCAGTACTCACATCATGTTGCTGATGGGGGATAACAATCCTACAGACATCAGTACTCACGTCATGTCATGTTGTTGATGGGGGATAACAATCCTACAGACATCAGTACTCACATCATGTCATGTTGTTGATGGGGGATAACAATCCTACAGACATCAGTACTCACATCATGTCATGTTGTTGATGGGGATAACAATCCTACAGACATCAGTACTCACATCATGTCATGTTGTTGATGGGGGATAACAATCCTACAGACATCAGTACTCACATCATGTCATGTTGTTGATGGGGGATAACAATCCTACAGACATCAGTACTCACATCATGTCATGTTGCTGATGGGGGATAATAATCCTACAGACATCAGTACTCACATCATGTCATGTTGCTGATGGGGGATAACAATCCTACAGACATCAGTACTCACATCATGTCATGTTGTTGATGGGGGATAACAATCCTACAGACATCAGTACTCACATCATGTCATGTTGTTGATGGGGGATAATAATCCTACAGACATCAGTACTCACATCATGTCATGTTGTTGATGGGGGATAACAATCCTACAGACATCGTACTCACATCATGTGATGTTGCTGATGGGGGATAACAATCCTACAGACATCAGTATCTCACATCATGTCATGTGCTAAGGGGATAACAGTCCTCAGACATCAGTACTCCATCATGTCATGTTGCTGATGGGGGATAACAATCTACAGACATCAGTACTCACATCATGTCATGTTTGATGGGGATAACAATCCTACAGACATCAGTACTCACATCATGTCATGTTGTTGATGGGGGATAACATCCTACAGACATCAGTACTCACATCATGTCATGTTGTGATAGGGGATAACAATCCTACAGACATCAGTACTCACATCATGTGATGTTGCTGGATGGGGGATAACATCCTACAGACATCATACTCACTCATGTCATGTTGTGATAGGGGATAACAATCCTACAGACATCAGTACTCACATCATGTCATGTTGCTGATGGGGAAATAACAATCCACAGACATCAGTACTACATCATGTGATGTTGTTGATGGGGGATAACAATCCTACAGACATCAGTATCACATCATGTCAGTTGCTGATGGGGGATAATATCCTACAGACATCAGTACTCACAATCATGTCATGTTGCTGATGGGGAATAACAATCCGACAGACATCAGTACTCACATCACGTTGCTGATGGGGGATAAGAATCCTACAGACATCAGTACTCACATCATGTCATGTGTATGTAGATAGTGGATAACATCTACAGATCATCGTACTCACGTCATGTCATGTTGCTGATGGGGATGAAACAATCCTACAGACATCAGTACTCACGTCATGTCATGTTGCTGATGGTAGGGATAACAATCCTACAGATCGGTACTCAGTCTGTCATGTTGCTGATGGGGGATAACAATCCTACAGACTCAGTACTCACATCATGTCATGTTGCTGATGGTGGGATAACAATCTACAGACATCAGTATCTCACATCATGTCATGTTGCTGATGGGGGATAACAATCCTACAGACATCAGTACTCACTCATGTCATGTTGCTGATGGGGGATAACAATCCTACAGACATCAGTACTACATCATGTCATGTTGCTGATGGGGGATAACAATCCTACAGACATCAGTACTCACATCATGTCATGTTGCTGATGGGGGATAACAATCCTACAGACTCAGTAACACATATGTCATGTGCGAGGGGATAACAGTCTACAGACATCAGTACTTCATCATGTATGTACTGATGGGGATAACAATCCACAGAATCGTACTCACAATCATGTCATGTTGCTGATAGGGGATAACAATCTACAGACATCAGTACTCACGTCATGTCATGTTGCATGATGGGGGATAACAATCCTACAGACATCAGTACTCACATCATGTCATGTTGCTGATGGGGATAACATCCTACAGACATCAGTACTCACATCATGTCATGTTGCTGATGGGGATAACAATCTACAGACATCAGTACTCACATCATGTCATGTTGTGATGGGGATAACAATCCTACAGACATCAGTACTCATCATTGTATGTTGTGTGGGGGATAACAGTCCTACAGACATCAGTACTGACATCATGTCATGTTGTGATAGGGGATAACAATCTAAGATCATATCATCATGTGATGTTGCTGATGGGATAACAATCTACAGACATCAGTACTCATCATGTCATGTTGTGATGGGGATAACATCCTACAGACATCAGTACTCCATCATGTCATTTGCTGATAGGGGAAATAACAATCTACAGACATAGTACTCACTCATGTCATGTTGTTGATGGGGGATAACAATCCTACAGACATCAGTACTACATCATGTCATGTTGCTGATGGGGGATAAAATCCTACAGACATCAGTACTCACATCATGTCATGTTGTGATGGGGATAACAATCTGACAGACATCAGTACTCACATCATGTTATGTCTGATGGGGGATAAAATCCTACAGACATCAGTACTCACATCATGTCATGTTGCTGATGTGGATAACAATCCTACAGACATCAGTACTCACGTCATGTCATGTTGCTGATGGGGGATAACAATCCTACAGACATCAGTACTCACGTCATGTCATGTTGCTGATGGGGATAACAATCCTACAGACATCAGTACTCACAGTCATGTGATGTTGCTGATGGGGGATAACAATCCTACAGACATCAGTACTCACATCATGTCATGTTGCTGATGGGGGATAACAATCCTACAGACATCAGTACTCACATCATGTCATGTTGCTGATGGGGGATAACAATCCTACAGACATCAGTACTCACATCATGTCATGTTGCTGATGGGGGATAACAATCCTACAGACATCAGTACTCACATCATGTCATGTTGTTGATGGGGGATAACAATCCTACAGACATCAGTACTCACATCATGTCATGTTGCTGATGGGGGATAACAATCCTACAGACATCAGTACTCACATCATGTCATGTTGCTGATGGGGGATAAGAATCCTACAGACATCAGTACTCACATCATGTCATGTTGCTGATGGGGGATAACAATCCTACAGACATCAGTACTCACATCATGTCATGTTGCTGATGGGGATAACAATCCTACAGACATCAGTACTCACATCATGTCATGTTGTGATGGGGGATAACAATCCTACAGACATCAGTACTCACATCATGTCATGTTGCTGATGGGGGATAACAATCCTACAGACATCAGTACTCACATCATGTCATGTTGCTGATAGGGGATAACAATCCTACAGACATCAGTACTCACGATCATGTCATGTTGTTGATGGGGGATAACAATCCTACAGACATCAAAGGGTTAAGTCAATGTTTGCAGTTGCTGGATAGGGTGCAGGAGTTAAAAGTTAACCAGAGTACCGTAGTTAGTCATTTTATGTCAATGAAACATCTTTGAAGCTTTGTTGAAATCTGTTTAACGATGTGCATGATTGATGTTAACGGCAATGTGTTCCTGGAATTAGTCTTTGAACTGGTCAGTCAAAACTGATGCAAGTTGTTTTGTGACTCCCGTTTAGTGTGCTTGTCACAAGGTACATAACTCTGTGTTTGACATGTTTTCGTGACTCCGTTTAGTTTGTTACAAGGTACATAACTCTGTGTTGATTGTTTCGTGACTCCTGTTTAGTTTGTCACAAGGTACATAACTCTGTGTTGATTGTTTCGTGACTCCTGTTTATTTGTCACAAGGTACATAACTCTGTGTTGATTGTTTCTGACTCCGTTTATTTGTCACAAGGTACATAACTTGTGTGATTGTTTCCTGACTCGTTTATTTTGTCACAAGGTACATAACTATGTGTTGATTGTTTCCTGACTCCCGTTTATTTTGTCACAAGGTACATAACTCTGTGTTGATTGTTTCTGACTCCCGTTTATTTTGTCACAAGGTACATAAATCTGTGTTGATTATTTCCTGACTCATGTTTAGTTTGTCACAAGGTACATAACTTTGTGCTGATTGTTTCCTGACTCATGTTTAGTTTGTCACAAGGTACATAACTCTGTTTGATTGTGTTGACTATGCTCTACTGTGTCTTCTTCTCCAAACATACCTGTGGAATACATTACTCTCCAACATCAAATCACGCAACTCACTAACTCACTGGTCAGCTTTTGGTCAAGAGAGGGAGAGGGAGAGAGGGGAAGAGACACGCACAGAGGGAGAGGGGAAGCGACAGAGAGAGGGAGAGAGAGGGGAGAGGGGAAGAGACACAAAGAGAGTGGGAGAGGGGTAGATATTGGGAGAGAGAGGATGAGGAGAGAGGTGGAGAGAGAGAGAGACAAAGAAAGAGAGAGGGAGAGAGTGGGAAGGAAGAGGGAAAGACAGACAGACAGAGTGAGGAGAGAGGAAGAGTGAGAGAGAGAGACAGAGAGAGAGAGAGAGAGAGACTAAAACAACTGAACAGCATTTTATTATTTTTTATCTTGTTTGTCACTAAGGAATGGCACAATAGCATTTCACGTGATACATCATTCTCACAAGCTGACGCCCAGCAAGTACAGGTATTGTGACTGTGGACAGTCATCTACAGATGACGATTTAGCGTGGGTGTGGGCAGACACTGATGCCCATTGACAGTCAAACACAAGGGACGGTCTGGCTTCACGGTATGGTAACCACGTATCGGTACCAGCGTTCTTTGTGAGTTGACAGAGTTCCAGCACAACAGCCAAGGTGTGAAGACAATAGTGTACAGTTACTGAAGGCACTTCTCCTTCACACACAACGGTGTGGATGTCATTACATGTACATACAGCAATGCGGCATCAGCGTCATGTAAAGTCTTTTTTTGTTCTTTCGTGTGCGTGTGTGTGTGTGTCTATTGTCACCGGTATTGTTTAGTTGGAACTGTCTTTTTATTTCTCAGCGTGATACAGGACGGGGCTGGTGATGATGGTAATGATGATGATGGTGATGATGATGGTGATGATGATGATGATGGTGATGATGATGATGATGGTGATGGTGATGGTGATGATGATGATGATGGTGATGGTGATGATGGTGATGATGATGATGGTGATGATGATGATGATGATGGGGTGATGGTGATGGTGATGATGGTGATGATGATGATGGTGATGGTGATGATGATGATGGTGATGATGATGATGATGATGATGATGGTGATGGTGATGATGGTGATGTTGGTGATGGTGATGATGATGGTGGTGATGGTGATGATGATGGTGATGATGATGATGATGGTGATGGTGATGATGATGATGATGATGATGGTGATGATGGTGATGATGATGATGATGATGATGATGATGATGATGATGGTGATGGTGATGGTGATGGTGATGGTGGTGGTAGTAATGGTGATGATGATGGTGATGATGATGACGACGATGATGATGGTGATGGTGATGATGATGGTGGTGTGGTGATGGTGATGTGATGGTGATGGTGATGACGTGATGGTGATGGTGATGATGATGGTGATGATGATGATGATGATGATGATGATGATGGTGATGATGATGATGATGATGATGATGGTGATGGGATGATGGTGATGGTGATGATGATGATGATGGTGATGATGGTGATGGGATGATGGTGATGATGGTGATGATGATGATGATGATGATGGTGATGGGATGATGGTGATGGTGATGGATGATGATGATGATGATGATGTGATGATGATGATGGTGATGGTGATGATGGTGATGGTGATGATGGTGATGGTGATGATGGTGATGATGATGATGGTGATGGTGATGATGATGATGATGGGATGGTGATGATGGTGATGTGATGGTGATGGTGGTGGTGGTGATGGTGATGATGATGATGATGATGATGATGATAACGATGATGATGATGACTGCTGCTGCTGCGCTGCTGCTGCTGATGATGATATGATGATATGATGAGACGACGATGATGATGATGATGATGGAATCTCCTATTGATCCGACGTATAAGTAGTCACCCTGGTCTGTTATCACCTGGTGGGGTCTTCGTTTGGGATACAAGACATATCCTAAAGGCACGTGTACTTAACAACAACAACAAAGACGGCGACGACAACAGTAATAATGATAACAACAATAATAATAATGATAATGATGATAATAATAATAATAATAATAATATAATAATAATAATAATGATAATAATAATGATGATGATGATGATGATGATGAATGATGATGATGATGATAATGAATAATATAATATAATATATATATATAATATATATATATTATCATCATCTCATCATTATATCATTATCATTATTATTATCAATTATTATCATAATATTCAAATTATTATTATCATTATTATTATTATTATTATAAATAACAACAAAATAATAATAATATTATTATTATTCTATTAACAAAAATAACAAGAATAATAATAATAGTAATGATGATGATGATAATGAGGAGGAGGAGGATGGCATTTATAAGGCGCCAAATGTTGAAAAAACAAATCAAATGAAGGCACACTGTCATCATCCAGCACAGCAATCACCAACAACGCCGACACCTGAAAGGAACAAAGCACACTACACTGACGATGGTGGATGGAGGGAAGGAGGGAGGAGGGAATACAGGGGGGGGGGGTGTAAACAGTGTGACCCGTCACCCTAACCTCTCTCTCTATGTTCCTCTCTCTGTCTCTCCTTATATCAGTTGGTGTTCAGTGAGTCCTTATATCAGTTGGTGTTCAGTGAGTCCTTATATCAGTTGGTGTTCAGAGGGTCCTTATATCAGTTGGTGTTCAGAGGGTCCTGATATCAGTTGGTGTTCAGTGGGTCCTTATATCAGTTGGTGTTCAGTGGGTCCTTATATCAGTTGGTGTTCAGAGGGTCCTTATATCAGTTGGTGTTCA
>CM060312.1:97819931-97827431 GCA_030674185.1 Monoplex corrugatus | reverse complement strand
TCTCTCTCCATCTTCTCTTTCTCTCTCCATTTTCTCTCTCTCTGTCTTCTATCTCTCTCCATCTTCTCTCTCTCTGTCTTCTGTCTCTCTCTCCATTTTCTCTCTCTCTGTCTTCTGTCTCTCTCCATCTTCTCTCTCTCTGTCTTCTGTCTCTCTCTCCATTTTCTCTCTCCCCATCTTCTCTCTCTCTGTCTTCTGTCTCTCTCTCCATTTTCTCTCTCTCCATCTTCTCTCTCTCTGTCTTCTGTCTCTCTCTCCATTTTCTCTCTCTCCATCTTCTCTCTCTCTCTGTCTTCTGTCTCTCTCTCCATTTTCTCTCTCTCCATCTTCTGTCTCTCTCCATCTTCTCTTTCTCTCTCCATTTTCTCTCTCTCTGTCTTCTGTCTCTCTGTCTTCTGTCTCTCTCCATCTTCTCTCTCTCTCTCTCCATTTTCTCTCTCTCCATCTTCTCTCTCTCTGTCTTCTGTCTCTCTCCATCTCTCTCTCTCTCTCTCTCTCTTCTCTCTCTCTCCTTTTCTCTCTCTCTTCCTCTCTCTCTCTCTCTCTCTCTCTCTCTCTCTCTCATCTTCCTCTCTCATCTTCTCTCTCTCTTCTCTTCCTCTCTTCTCTCTCTCTTTCTCTCTCTTCTTCTCCTCTCTCTTCCATCTTCTTCTCTCTCTCTCTCTGTCTCTCTTCTCTCTCTCTCTCCTCTCTCTTCTTCTCTCTCTCTCATCTCTGTCTCTCTCTTCTCTGTCTCTCTCTCTCTCCATCTTTCTCTCTCTTTCTGTCTCTCTCTCTCTCTCTCATTCTTCTCTCTCTCTTCTTTCTCTCCTCTCTCTCTATCTTCTCTCTCTCCATCTCTGTCTCTCTCTCTCTCTCCTTTCTCTCTCTCCTCCTCTCTGTCTCTCCTCTCTCTCCAGTCTTCTCGTCTCTCTCTATCTCTTTCTCTCTCTCTGTCTTCTCTCCTTCTCTCTCTCTCTCTCCATCTTCTCCTCTCTCTCTTCTTCTCTCTTCTCTCATTTTTCTCTCTCTCTCTTCTTCTCTCATCTTCTCTCTCTTCTCTCTCTCTCCATCTTCTGTCTCTCTATCTCTGTCTCTCTTCTCTCTTCTCTTCTCATCTTCTCTCTCTATTTCTCTCTCTCTCCATCTTCTGTCTCTCTACTCTGTCCTCTCTTCTCTCTCATCTCTCTCTCTTCTCTGTCTCTCTCCTCTTCTCTCTCTCCATCTTCTTCTTCTTCTCTCTCTTCCATCTTCTCTCTCTCTCCATCTTCTCTCTCTTTATCTTCTCTCTCTCTCCATCTTCTGTCTCTCTATCTCTGTCTCTCTACTCTGTCTCTCTATCTTCTTCTCTCTATCTCGTCTCTTATCTTCTCTCTCCTCATCTTCTGCTCTCTATCTCTGTCTCTCTATCTTCTCCTCTCTCCATCTTCTGTCTCTCTATCTCTGTCTCTCGTCTCTCATGTCTCTCTATCTTGTCTCTCTATCTTCTCTCTCTCTCATCTTCTGTCTCTCATCTCTGTCTCTCTCTCTGTCTCTCTATCTCTCTCTCTCATCTCTCTCTCTCTTTATCTCTCTCCTCTCCATCTTCTGTCTCTTCTATCTCTGTCCTCATCTTTGTCTCTCTATCTCTGTCTCTCTATCTCTGTCTCTTATCTTCCTCTCTCTCCTCTTCTGTCTCTCCTTGTCTCTTTATCTTCTGTCTCTCTCTTATCTTCTCCTCTCATTTCTCTCTCTTTTATCTTCTCATCTCTCCATCTTCGTCTCTCTACTCTGTCTCTCTTGTCTTCGTCTCTCTATCTTCTGTCTCTTATCTCTGTCTCTTTATCTCTCTCTCTTATCTTCTCTCTCTCCATCTCTGTCTCTTTATCTTCTCTCCTTCTCCATCTTCTGTCTCTTCTATCTCTGTCTCTCTATCTTGTCTCTCTCTATCTCTGTCTCTCTGTCTCTGTCTCTCTATCTTCTCTCTCTCCATCTTCTCTCTCTCCATCTTCTCTCTTTCCATCTTCTCTGTCTCTCTCCATCCTCTCTGTCTCAGTCAGCCATCCTGTTTCTGTTTTTTATTTACCTGTTGTTTGTTTTCCCCATGACACCTTGCCTTGCTGTTGGGCTGAGACTGTTTCTGTCATTCCACCCTGTCCTTTGTTCCTTCTTTCTGTGCTTCTTTTTTCTGCAGACAGGGGGAGTATTTCATGACAATAGTCACTCCTCCCTTGTCTCACCACCCTGTCCTTTGTTCCTTCTTTCTGTGTTTCTTTTGTCTGCAAACAGGGGTAGTATTTTATGACGATAGTCACTCCAACCTTGTCTCACCACCCTGTCCTTTGTTCCTTCTTTCTGTGCTTCTTTTGTCTGCAGACAGGGGGAGTATTTCATGACAATAGTCACTCCTCCCTTGTCTCACCACCCTGTCCTTTGTTCCTTCTTTCTGTGCTTCTTTTGTCTGCAGACAGGGGGAGTATTTCATGACAATAGTCACTCCTCCCTTGTCTCACCACCCTGTCCTTTGTTCCTTCTTTCTGTGCTTCTTTTGTCTGCAGACAGGGGTAGTATTTCATGACGATAGTCACTCCAACATTGTCTCACCACCCTGTCCTTTGTTCCTTCTTTCTGTGCTTCTTTTGTCTGCAGACAGGGGGAGTATTTCATGACGATAGTCACTCCTCCCTTGTCTCACCACCCTGTCCTTTGTTCCTTCTTTCTGTGCTTCTTTTGTCTGCAGACAGGGGGAGTATTTCATGACAATAGTCACTCCTCCCTTGTCTCACCACCCTGTTCTTTGTTCCTTCTTTCTGTGCTTCTTTTGTCTGCAGACAGGGGGAGTATTTCATGACAATAGTCACTCTAACCTTGTCTCACCACCCTGTCCTTTGTTCCTTCTTTCTGTGCTTCTTTTGTCTGCAGACAGGGGTAGTATTTCATGACAATAGTCACTCCAACCTTGTCTCACCACCCTGCTGGTCTGGATGGAAGGAGAACTGGTGTGTGTGTGTGTGTGTGTGTGTTATATGTGTGTGTGTGTTTGTGTGTGTGTGTGTGTTTTGTGTGTGTGTGTGTGTGTGGGTGTGTTTTGTGTGTGTGTTATGTGTTTGTGTATGTGCGTGTGTATGTGTGTGTATGTGTTTGTGTGCGTGTGTGTGTGTGTATGTGTGTGTGTATGTGTGTGTGGTGTGTGTGTGTGTGTGTGTGTGGTGTGTGTGTGTGTGTGGGTGTGTTTGTGTGTGTGTGTATGTGTTTGTGTATGTGCATGGTATGTGTGTGTATGTGTTTGTGTGCGTGTGTGTGTGTGTGTACGTGTGTGTGTGTGGTTGTGTGCGTGTGTGTGTATGTGTGTGTGTGTGTGTGTATGTGTATGTGTGTGTGTGTGTGTGTATGTGCGTGTGTGTGTGTATGTGTGTGTGTGTACGTGGTGTGTGTGTGTGTGAGTGTGTGTGTGTGTGTGTGTGTGTGTGTGTGTGTGTGTGTGTGTGTGTGTGTGTGTGTGTGTGTGTGTGTGTGTATGTGTGCGTGCGTATTTCGCAATCTGCTTTTTCTTGAGTATCATTTCCTGTTGTACGGTTGTGAGGCGTGGACAATCAACACGCAGTGAAATGTGGTTTCTACGAAGAATGTTAAGGGTTTAATGGACAGCAAAAAATACAAACGAGACCGTCTTGAAGGAGGCACATTATTAAGAAGATTAGGAAAAGACAAACAACAATTTCAGGATGTTTTGGGGGGAAGAAGATGATGATGATGATGGACCAGTAGTGTAGCAGGTAACAAGTTATTACATCTGTCTGGGTGTAGATGTATTGCATCTCCATTCTTTGAGAATGTCTTTCACTTCTCCATCACCCATCCTACTTTCCTGACGTAACCCCATGCCATTGTTGCTTTTGTCTCCCTTTGAAGCAAAACTGGATGGCAAGAAGATTCCAAGACGTCGGAACTTCGGAGACAAAATGTAATCACATCGATATCTCAGTCAGACCACCAGAAGACATTTGAAGCTTGGCTGAGTGGTTTGAAACTCTGCACTGAGACAGGAGGAAAGTACGTCATGTATCCTGTAATCTTATGGATCTTAAGGCATCAAAGTAGATACGTCATGTACCCTGTAATCTTATGGATTTTAGGGCACCAAAGTAGACAGTCATGTATCCTGTAATCTTATGGATATTTAGGGCACCAAAGTAGACAGTCATGTATCCTGTAATCTTATGGATTTTAGGGCACCAAAGTAGATACGTCATGTATATGTAATCTTATGGATTTTAGTGCACCAAAGTAGATACGTCACTTATCCTGTAATCTTATGGATCTTAAGGCACCAAAGTAGACACGTCACTTATCCTGTAAATCTTATGGATTTTAGGGTACCAAAGTAGATACGTCACTTATCCTGTAATCTTATGGATCTTAAGGCACCAAAGTAGATACGTCACTTATCCTGTAATCTTATGGATTTTAGGGTACCAAAGTAGATACGTCACTTATCCTGTAATCTTATGGATCTTAACGGCACCAAAGTAGACACGTCACTTATCCTGTAATCTTAAGGATCTTAAGGCATCAAAGTAGACCATGTCACTTATCCTGTAATCTTATGGATCTTAAGGCATCAAAGTAGACACGTCACTTATCCTGTAATCTTATGGATCTTAAGGCACCAGAGTAGACACGTCACTTATCCTGTAATCTATGGATCTTAAGGTACCAAAGTAGATACGTCACTTATCCTGTAATCTTATGGATCTTAGGGTACCAAAGTAGATACGTCACTTATCCTGTAATCTTATGGATCTTAGGGCACCAAAGTAGATACGTCACTTATCCTGTAATCTTATGGATCTTAAGCATCAAAGTAGACACGTCACTTATCCTGTATTCTTATAGATTTTAGGGCGCCAATGTAGATACGTCACTTATCCTGTATTCTTATAGATTTTAGGGCGCCAATGTAGATACGTCACTTATCCTGTAATCTTATAGATTTTAGGGCGCCAATGTAGATACGTCACTTATCCTGTAATCTTATGGATTTTAGGGCGCCAATGTAGATACGTCACTTATCCTGTAATCTTATAGATTTTAGGGCGCCAATGTAGATACGTCACTTATCCTGTAATCTTATGGATTTTAGGGCACCAAAGTAGATACGTCCACTTATCTTGTAATCTTATGGATTTCAGGGCACTGAAGATGACTTAACCACAAGTTCCCTCCCTCTCAGCTGGTACTCTGCTACTCTCTGAGAAGTGCTGAAGTTTAGACATGTCTGTAGTTAGATGTTGTCTTCCCATCTCTTTCTTTCTCTGTTTGCCTTTTCTTCTCTCCCCTTGGAGTGTGCATCGTGGGATGATGTTTGACAGCCTCAGGATCTTATGACATGCCTGTACACTTCACTTTGTGTCTTTTTACTGTAGTTAGAAAGTCTTCTAAAGTGCTGCTACACATAATTTGAAAAAGTCTCAAAGCAGACGTTGAAGCTGAGCCAACGGAAGAACAAGTGGATTTTAGATTAGAAAGAGGAACCAGAAACATGCTTTGCACCCTACAGGTACTCATGGAAAAGATCATAGAGGATGAGTACATCATTTTAATTGACTACAGCAAGGCCTTTGACGAACATCAACCATCAAAAGCTGTTTGCTACCATTCAGAAATGGGCTTTCCAACACACCTCATTGCCCTCATTAAATCCCTCTACAAAGATCAGAATGCCAGAATCAGATGGGACAACAAACAAACGGAACTATTTAGCATCAAGAAAGGTGTGCACCAAGGATGTGCCCTGTCACTGCATTTGTTCAGTGTATATATGGAACAGGTTATGAGGGATTCCAATATAGAAGAATGTGGTATGAAAGTTGAAGGTAGAAAAATTCTAAACCTCAGATGCACTGACGATACAGCATCAACTATGATAGATATCCTGAATAATAAGATCGGGAAAGAGAAGAATCTTAAACTGAATGACAACAAAACCAAACATTTGCTCATAGGCCCGGGTCCAGCCAAATCCATAAATAAAGGTCAAGGTAAAGTTGAAGAAGTCCGCCAGTTCAAGTATTTAGGATCAATCAACTCCAACGATGCAGATTATTCCACCGATATTAACGCCGGAACTGGCAATGCAGTGAAATGGATGACAGACTTCACAAACATCTAGAAAGACAAAACGATAAACACAAAACTAAAAATGATAATAATGAGATGTCTGATGTGGACCATCATGAATACAGGGCTGAAGGATGGACCCTCAAACCGAAAAACATAAAGACAATGAATTCAACTGAAATGCGGTTCTATAGGCGACACATTAAAGTGAATTGGAAAGACAAGAGAAGTGACAAGAGCGTTACTCGGCCAGCTGAATACTCGGGGGGGGGGGGGGGGGGAGGAAAACATGTACAGGTCATGCATAAAAAGATATTGACCTTCTTTGGACACATGTGCAGAAACAAAAATGCACTGTCATGAAAGATGTCATTCAATGAAAAGCCAAAGGCAGAAGATGAAGGTGAAGACCAGGAACAGATTTCCTAGGAAACACCAAGAAGAAGACAGGTCGTAACAGTCCAGAGATTTTCAAGCTGGTTGAGGGCTGAGGACAAATAGAAGTGGAGGACAAAGACCCTGAGAGCAGTGCGGGCAGCCAACATTTCAAACAGAGATGCTGTAGAGTGAGTGGGTGGTGAGTGATGAGTGATGATGAGTGAGTGATGAGTGTGAGTGAGAGTGGGTGGGTGAGTGAGTGGGTGAGTGAGTGAGTGGGTGAGTGAGTGGGTGAGTGAGTGAGTGAGTGAGATGGGTGGGTGAGTGAGTGAGTGGGTGAATGAGTGAGTGAGTGGGTGGGTGGGTGAGTGAGTGAGTGAGTGAGTGGGTGGTGAGTGAGTGAGTGGGTGAGTGAGTGGGTGAGTGAGTGGGTGAGTGAGTGGGTGGGTGGGTGAGTGAGTGAGTGAGTGAGTGAGTGGTGAGTGGTAGTGGTGGTGGGTGAGTGTGGGTAGTAAGTAAGTGAGTGAGTGAGTGAGTGAGTGAGTGAGTGAGTGAGTGAGTGAGTGAGTGAGTGAGTGAGTGAGTGAGTGGGTGGGTGAGTGAGTGAGTGAGTGAGTGCATAAGGTCTTAAACTAGGCAAATAACTTGTTTGATTTTACTGCTCACAGTCTCACATCTTTACAGCTTGTTTGTTACATTGTAGTACCAACAACAAACGGTTATATATAAATGTGTTCCATTCTTCTCCCTGTGACACTTGAAACAGTTTTCAAAACTGTTTAGTCGATAGAAACGATCCACGCAAAGTTTAAGAGAAAGTCCTACCGACACACTTTCCTTGTTATAAACTGCTTTGATCAGAGCTTTTTTCCTTTTTTTTTGTTTGTTTTTGTTTTTTTTGTTTTTTGTTTTTGGTCTCCTTATCTTGATAAAAGGAAGATGGGTTCATATCTACAGGAGGTGTGTGTGTGTGTGTGTGTGTGTGTTTGCGTGTGTGTTTGTGTGTTTGTGTGTGTGTGTGTGTGTTGCGTGTGTGTTTGTGTG
>CM060312.1:97797431-97812431 GCA_030674185.1 Monoplex corrugatus | reverse complement strand
CAACAGACAGACAGGCAGGCAGAACATACAACGGCAGAGGGGGAAAAAAACCCAAAGAGAGAGAGGGGGGGGGGGGAGAGAGAAAGAGAAGAACGAAAAAAGAAAGAGAAAAAGAAAGATCACGGGACAACAACAAGGGAAGGGGAGAAAAAGAAGAGGATAAGAGAAAAAAGGAGCCCATTGAAAAAGGAAAAGGGGGAGAGAGAGAGAAAGAGAGAGAGAAGAGACAGACAGACAGACAGAGAAAACAGCCAGACAAAAAGACAGACAAAAATCAACAAAATCGGTTTTAATCATTTCAAATCTATTTTATGTTCTAAAAAGGGTGTGAAATATGAAGGGAAAATTTAAAAGGGTCAGAGAGAGATAGAGAGAGAGGAGGAGGGGGAAGACAGAGAAAAGAGGGGAAGAAAGAGAGGGACATGACAGACAGACAGACAGACGGGAGAAAAATACCAACGAAAAAAAAAGAGACAAGAGAAAAATAGGAAGAAAGAGAGAGAGAGAGAAGAGAAGAGAGAGAGAGAGAGAGAGAGAGAGAGAGAGAAAGGGAAGAGAGAAAGAGAGGGGAGAGAAAGAAAGACAAGAAAGAAAAGAAAAGAGGAGACAGAGAAAGAGAGACAGAGACAAAAGGAGACAAAAACAGAAACAGAGAGAGAGAGAAAGAGAGAGAGAGAGAAAAGAGCAGAGAGACAGAGAGAGAAAAGAGAGAAAGAAAGAGAGAGAGAAGAAAACAGAGAGAGAAACACAAACACTTGAAACAGGCAGGTGGGGGCAAAAAGAGGAGAAGAGAGAAAGGGAGGAAATATCAACCCAAAATCAATAGAGATGGGAGGGAGGGGGGGATAGAGGGGGAGAAAAAACAGACATACAGGACAGACAGATAGACAGAGACTGAGAGAGAGAAAAAGGAAGATGGATGAATCCCCCTATTATAAATGTCTTGTGTGTGTGTGTTGTGTGTGTGTGTGTTTTGGTGTGTGTGTTTGTGTTGTGTGTCTATGTGTGTGTGTAGTGTGTGGTGGGGTGTGGTGCCCTGTTTTATGTGGAGTGTTGTGGTGGGTGGTGTGTGTCTGTGTGTCGTGTGTCTGTGGTGTGTGTGTATTGCTGTGTGTGTTTTTGTGTTGTGTGGTGTTTCGGGGTGTGTGTGTGTTGTGTGTGTGTTGTGTTGGAACAGGTGGGAGTGGGCATGGGGGAGGGAAGAGTATGTGGTTGGGGGGAGTTAGTTAGGTGAGGGGGGGGAGGGGGAAGAAAATTCCTAAGGGGAGGGATATTTTGGGTTAACCCCTAACGTGGCCCATCAATTGTGCCCCGAGGAAACCCTTAAAACGGGGTTCCCTCTCCCCCCTCTCTCTTTTATCTTAACAAGCTTTGGCTTTTTTTCTCTGTGTTGGGCTTTGGGGTTTTGCCGCTTTTTTTTAAATGCATGCGTGCATATGTTGGGACCTTCGTCCCTCTGTATGTGTGGGGGTTTTGTGTGTGTGTTTTTTGTGTTGTGTGTGTGTGTGCGTGTGCGTGTGTGTGTGCGTGCGTGGGTTTGCGTATGTGTGTGTGCGTAGTGTGTGTGTGTGTGGTGCGTGTGTGAGTCTGTAGTTGTTTGTGTGTGTTGTAGTGTGGCGTGTGTGTGTGGGGGCGGTTGTTGATGTGTGTGTGTATGTGTGTGATAATAATGGAAGAGTGTGGTGTGCACGTGCATTACTATGCGTGGCAAACATACGCTTTGGCATTTGTTCTTTCTCTCTCTCTCTCTTCTTTCGCTCCTGTCTCTCTCTCGTCTCTTCTCTGGTCTCATTCTCTGTCCTCTGCTCTCTCTCTGGCTCTGTCGCTCTCTGTCTCTGTCTCGCTGCTGACTCCTCTCTCATCTGTTTTGCTGGTCCTCATTCATCTCTCTCTCTTCAATACATCTCATCATCACAGCAGCAGCGGCAGCATGATCATCACTCAGCAACACCAACATCATCATCATCATCATTATCATTACCTATGCATCATCATCTTCATCATCATCATCATCATCATCATCACCATCATCCCATCATCATCATCATCATCATCAATCATCATCATCTGTAGCCTTTTGACAACAACAATACTCAAGTATAACTGTTGGGGCGTTCTCCTTGTCTGACACACTGTGGATGACGTCAGACTATTTTACCTCAAAAAATGTTTTGGGGAAGGTCAAGCAGAGAGGAGGACATAAACGGGGGAGCGCCCTCATTAAATGCCGTCCTTGAGAAACGTTGAGGGCAGGCCTGTCACCACCTCACTACCCCCACCACTTTAAGGGATAGAGGGCCATACCTTGATAACTCCTATGAAGACTGCCACTAAACAGGAGAAGAGTGGTATAATGGTCAGACGTATCCTTGCCACATAACTAAGGCTCCAGGTTCGCCAAGATTCGTTCCCGTGGGACCTGTACTTTTCTCCTCATTTGACCGCAAAATCGAACTGAATCGTCCTAGATGTCCTTTCGAAGTGGGACAAAAACGAGTCGGCGTCTGGTGCTCACAGCTTCAGATCCCATGGAGTTGAAAATCCGTGAAGATCAGGGCATTGGGCCCGGGCTACGCCTTGTGTATAAAAACACCGAAGAAATAAATTGATTTTCCCATGGGTCGCCACCCCTTGAAGTACCAATTAGCGTTCTTGTCCTTTCTGAAGTCTTGGTAAAGACAGGGTGAATATGAACTGAATTTGAAGCGTGGAGAGGGGTGGGGCCCGCCGTTCGCCCCGTGGTGCGGCCCCACTGTTTGGGGAAAAAGTTTTGAAACTCTGTCGAACCTCACTCACCTACGTATCCCAGGATTGATGAACAATCTAGGGAGGACCTCAGGACCTGCCAGCTCGTGGGTTTATGTCATGCTTAATAAGGCTTGTGCCGTGATCATCTCTGGGATCTTCTCCATCACATTGCACCTTGAAGTATTATGTGCTTATAGGAAATCATTCCGAGTGCGGCGGAGACTCATCTCCAGAGAAAAATGAAATTGGAATAAAAGTGAAAATTGTCCGAAACAGTGACCATCGCTAAAAACCAATTGATTTTTCCCACCCTTGCTCGTTCTTCGTCTTCTTCGCCTGTTCTTAGCTGTACACGGTGCGGATTTTAATGGTCATTCTCAGGTTTTTATTCTCCCCCATCCCATCGTGGTCGTCCGTTTGTAAAATTTTGTCTTGTTTTCTTTTTCTTTTTATTCTTTTAATTCGTGTCACTATTCGTTTTCTCTTCTTTTTATGGTCTTACTTATTTATCATTTATATTTATTTATCTATTATCATGTCTTTATTTAAGTTTAGTTTATTTATTTTGTATCTATTCAGATTATTCAATCTGTTTATTCATTCTGTATCTATCTATTATGTGTACATTTATATAATTCTGTCGTCCGTCTTCCTTGCTTATTTTTCTGTAGGCTTTGTTCTGGACTTCTGTCGTCTTGTTTCTGTTAGTTTTTCGGCTTCCTGTTTTTTCTTCTTTCTTTCTTTCTTTCTTTCCCTTCTTCTTGCATCTTCTTGTTTCTTTTCTTCTTCTTTCTTTCCTCTCTGAGGCTTCTTTCGTTCTTCTTCTTCTTTCTTTCTTCTTCTGTCTTTCGTCTTATCTTTCCTTCTTCTTCTTCTCTTCCTTCTTTCTTCTTTCTTTCTTTCTTCCTTCTTATCTTTACTTTCCGTCTTCTTTCTTTCTACTTCTTCTTTCTCTTTTCTTTCATCTTCTTCTTTTCTTTCTCTTCTTCTTCTTCCTTCGTTCTTCTTTTCTTTCTTTCTTCTCTTCTTCTTTTCTCTCTTTCTGTTCTTTTGCTTCTTCTTCTTCTTCTTCTTCTGTCGTTTCTTCTTTTCTTTTCTTTCTTCTGCTTCTTCTTATCTTCTTCCTTCTTCCTTCTTCTTCTTTCTTCTTCTTCTTCTTCCTTCTGTCCTTCTTTCTTTCTTGTCTTCTTCTCTTATCTTATCTCTTTCGTCGTCTTTGTCTCTTTTCTACTGCTTTTTCTTCTTCTTCTTTCTTTCCTTCTCTATCTTCTTCTTGCTTCTGCTTTTCTGCATCCTTTCTTCTTTCAGTTTCTCGCCTCTTCTTCTTCTTCTTCTTCTTTCTTCTTGCTTTCTGCGTTTCTTTCCTTCCTTTCTTCTGTCCTCTTCTTCTTCTCTTCTTTCTTCTATCTTTTTTTTCTCTTTCTTTCTTCTTCTTCTCTTCTCTTCTTTCTTTCTTCTTTCTTCTTCTTCTTTCTTCTTTTCTTCTTCTTTCTTCTTCTTCTTATCTTTCGTTTCGTTCGTTCTTCTTCTTCTCTTCTTCAATCGTCTTTCTTTTTTCTTTCTTCTTCTTGTCTTCTTCGTTCTTCTTCTTCTCTTTCTTCTATTCTTTCTCTCTTTCTTCTTCTTCTTCCTCTTCCTTCTTCCTTCTTCTTTGCGTTCGGTTCTGTTTCTATCATCTTCTTCTTCTTATTTTCTTATCCTTCTTCTCGCTTCTTCCTTCTTACTTTTTCTTCTTCTTTTCATTCTTTCTTTCTTCTTCTTCAATCTTTCTTCTTCTTCTTGTCTATCTTTCTTCTTTCCTTCTTCTTCTCTTCTTCTTTTCTTCTTTCCTCTTTCGACTCTTCTTCTTCTTCATTCTTTCCTTCTTCCTTTCTTTTCTTCGTTCTTCGTCTTGCTTCTTCTTCTCTTCTTTTTCTGTTCTTCTTCTTCTTTCTTCTCTTCTTTTCTTTCTTCTTCTTCCTTTCCTCTTCTTCGTTCATTCTCCTTTTCTTCTTTTTCTCTCTTCTTCTTCCTTTCTTCTTCTCTCTTCTTCTCTTTCTTCTTCTTCTTCTTTTGCGTTCTTTTCTTCTTTCTTCTCTCTTCTTTTTCTTCTTCTTCTTCTCTTCCTTCTTCTTCTTCTTTTCTCTTTTTCTTCTTCTTCTTCTTCTTTCTTTTTCTTCTTTCCCTTCTTCTTCTTCTTTTCTTTTTTCTTCTTCTCTTTCTCTTTCTTCATCTCTTCTCTCTTCTTCTTTCTTCGTCTTTCTTCTTTTCTTCGCTTCCTTCTTCTTCTTCTTCTTTTTCTCTTTCTTCTTCTCTTCTCTTCTTTTCTCTTTTCTTTTTCTCTTTCTCTTCTTCTTCTCTTTCTTCGTCTTCTTTCTTCTCTTTCTTCTTTTTCTGTTTACTTTCTTTCTTCTTCTTCTTTTCTTTCTCTTCTCTTCTATCTCTTTTTTTCTTCTTTCTTGTTCCACTTCTCTTCTTCTTTCTTCTTTTCTTCTCTTCTTTCTTCTTTCTTCTTCTTCTTCTTCTCTTCGTTGGTCTCTTCCTCTTCTTCTTTTCTTCTTTCTTCTCTGTTTTCTTACTCTTCTTCTTCTATTTCTTTCTTCTTTCTTTCTTCTTCTTCTTCTTCTTTTCTTCTTTTTTTCTTCTTTTTCTCTCTCTTCTCTTCTTTTTAATAATTAAAAAAATTTTAAAGTGCCATTTCGATTCCCTTTCACCAAAGAAACGCTAGTCTGTGGTGAGTCTTGGGAAACGGGGGACCGCACTGAGAAGAGGAGAGAGAGTGTGGGGTGTGTATGAAGTGTGTGTGTGTGTCTCTGGGGTGTGTGGAAATTTCTGTGTGGTTTCCTTGTTTTGTGTATGTCTGTGGTGTGTGAAATATGTATGTGTGGGGGGTGTGTGTGTGTGGGGTCTGTGTGGGTGTTTTGTCTGTGTGTGATATGTATTTGTGTGTGTCTGTGTCACGGCTGCATTTAAACCTGTCCTATATCCTCTCTCTCTCTCTTCCACCTCTCTCTCTCTCTCTCTCTCTCGTCTCTGTCTCGTCTCTTCTCTCTCTCTCCTCTCACCTCATCTCCCCGCCCCCCCCCCTCCCTCTTTTTGGGTGTGTTTGCCTCCCTCGATTCTCTTCCTTTTTCTTTTTGGTCTCTGCGGCCTGTCTGTCCTGTCTGTCGGCTGTTTTCTGTATGTCGGGTCTGTCTGTCTGTCTCAGTCTGCGTCTTCTCTGTCTGTCTCTGTCGTCGGGGCTCTGTCTCTCTTGGGCCCTTCTGTATCTTCTGCCCTTTTGTCTTGGTCTCTGTCTCTGTCTGTCTGTCGTCTGTCTGCCCTTTCTTTCGTCCTATAAAGTATCAATGTCTTTTAAAATCTGTCTCTGTCTGCTGTCTGTCTGTCGGGCTCTCTCTCTGTCGTTTTCTTTCCCTTTTTTCTCTTTATCTTTTTTTTCTGTCTTCCCAAATTTTATTTTTTAAAAATTCTGTTTCCTTGTTTTTTATCTTCTTTTTATTTGTCTATTCATTAGGCTAATATGTTGCACGTGCAGACAAACAAGGCACAGGACAGAAAAGACAGGAAATCATGAAGAAACAGACAGAAAGAAAAAATAAAAAAAGAAGAAAGAAGGGAAAAGTAAAAAGGGAAAGAAAAAGAAGAAGAAAAAGAAACAAGATTATGATGATGATTATGAAAGAAAGAATGGGGGAAGAAGACTGAACTTAAAATACGTCATTGCCATCTATTTTTTGGGTTTGGGGTTTTAACAAAAAATGATTGCACAAAAATTTCCCTTTTTTGTACTTCTCAAGGTGACTGTGACTTGAAGAAACATGATGTAAACAGAAAATTCAGATTTTGTACTTCTCAAGGGTGACTGTGACCTTGAAAAACTTTCATTTTGAAATGAAAAAAACAAGATGCTTCGGGGACGCTGGTAATGGTTCAAAAAATTAAAACAGTTTTTAAAATTTCTGCCAGAAATGTTCGACAAATTTCCTATCACACTTCGCCTTGAAGGGGGCAATAATTCGGGGGTTTCTTTGGGGGGTTGGGGGTGGGGGTGGGGGGGGGTTTTTTTTTTTATATCCCTTCGCCCTTTAGAGCTTACCTTCCAAATTTGGGCCTTCCTTTAATCCCCCGGGTTTCCATACTTTTGATCACAATGTGGGTAAAGAGGCCCCAAATTTAAGAAGTGAGAAACTGATTGAAATGTTTTTTTGTTCATTTTTTACGTCGAAAAAAACCCACCTCAATGATAGGCCGACGGGGTTTAACCATTTCAGGGAAGTGAAAAAATCATGTTCATGACATTTTTTGTGTCAATGTCTATCACGCCGTAGACTAGCCCCGAAGCAGGAGGGAAGGGATCTAAATGTTGTGCAATAAAGTGTTTCCCAATTCAAAATTTTGAACTTTTTCGCAACGACCACCCGGGAACACACATATACCCCCAACGCATACCTCTCCCCGTAATATAAAAAAAATCTGCCCACGGTCTTTTTTTTTTTTTTTCGATAAAAAAAAAAATCAAGTTTTTTAAACACACACACACACACACACACACACACCACACAACAACATCACACACCCCAGACGACAACGCCCCCACACACACACACAACACAAAACACACATACAAAGACACGCACGCACACAAACAAACACACCACACACCACCACACACACACACACACCACACGCACAAAACACACACACACACCCCACAAACACACACACAGGGGGGTGGGGGGTCCCAACGTTTGCTTTTAGGATTTGCTTTAATTTTTGGGGTTTCCAAACACCCGCCAGGGGAAATTGAATCAAAAATCACCCTTACGGGTTTTCAGTTCCTATTTATTTTTCTGCGACTTCCCAAACTTCCAATGAACCTTTGTTTTCGACGGAAAAAAAAAGGGGGCCTAAAATTGATTGCTCTTTGCAGAATCATTCTTCACTCATCAGTTGGGGTTTTTTTTAAATGTAACACTTAAACTGCACCCCCGGGCTTAAAAGGGGAGCCATTTGTGAAAGGGAAGAGGTAAAAATCAAGGGCTGGGGATTGGCTCGCCAACTCGTCTCTCGACCAATCACCGTCTTTGTCTTTTTTTATGGGGCTCCTGTATTGGATTTTCTCGATGTGTGTTTGTTTGGTGTGTGGTTTTGTGTGTGTGGGGTGTGTTTGTGGGTGGGGGTGTGATTGGGAAAAGTGGTCTGTTCTTCTTCTTTTATTTTGTATGGAAATGATTCTTTTTATTTTGTGGGTTTTCTTCTTATGTTCGGTTCTTTTATTAAGAATCTGTTTTTTTGTTTTCATTTTTGATGTCATAATCTTGGGTTTTTAATTCTCTTCGTCTTTGGGGTTCATCACTTTATATGAAATTTCTTTTACAAAAAGAAAAATTTGAGGGGATGTGTTTCCCCCGCTTTTGACTGAATTTTTTCATATTGGGAGGATAATGTCTCCTAAAAGGGGGCTGGCCCCTTGATAAACTTTATTTTCCTTTTGGGAAAAAGTTTGGTTTTCAAAGCTGGTTGCTGATTCTGACAGTTTATGGGGTGTTGTGTCCTTCTGTGCTGGGTTTTGTCTGGCCTGGGCCCGAGATCAATTTTTTGCTCTTCCATACGGGCAGTCAACGGGGATCAGGTTTGGGTTAGTGTGGGCAATCTTTGGGTCAAAGTTTTGGAGGTTCACATGTACATGTCAAAAGACTTCGGGGAAAGACTGAAGGGAAAATTTTCTGAAGTCAAAATAGGGCATCTGTGCAAATATTCATAAAATTTAAACTAAATTTATTTGGGTTTTTTATGTAAACACGCGCACAATTTAAATCTGAGTTATAATCCTTTGGGGGGAGGGGATATATATATATATATACATGGGTTTTAAAAAATGCAAACGCTATAAATCTTTCTTGACTATCATTTCTTTTTACAGAATAACCCCTCCTTTCAAAATATTAATAGAACATTGATATGCAAATTGGACTGGAATTTACACAGTTTTAGGGAAAATGGCTGCTTTTCTCTACCCCTTGTTACCAATGGGAAATTAAAATGTACATATTTGTTTATCTCTGACAAATAAAAAAAAGTTTTGTCAATATTTTCCTGGTAAATATCTTCTTATACTTTCCCTTTAAAAAATTGATGACATTTCAACACACACGCAATTCTTTGACGACTTTTGACTTCCTACTGTACTTAAATTTGAAGTTGTTTTTTTGAGCTGCTTTGCTTTGCTAATATTTTTTTGTGTCTGTTTTTGCTAAAAAAAATAAATACAAATAAATGTTCACACAGAGGCCACAACACTTTCAGTTTCGGGGGTAGGAAGAGAAGGGACGAAAAACCCTCACATCACCTTCTTGGAATGATGGGGGTTTGGGAAAACCCACTTTGTCCTGATGAGTGTCTTTTGTACTACCACTTCGCCACGTTGACGTTGGTAAATTTTCAACATTAAAACCCTGCCGTGGTGGTGTAGGATTAAAACCAAAAAAAAAAACCGTAGTGGATGATTTCGACTCCAACCGCCTTTCTATTTCAAACTGGCACTACCCCCCTTTTTTTTAAGAGACTGGGGACTACTGGTCGAGTCCAACCACTTCACCGGGAGGGGCTCATTGAGGGTGTCATCAAATCTTCCCGACCAGCCCGCCAGGGGTCTGTATCTCTCGGGCCTGGTTGGTTCCAAGATATACCATGATAATACCTAGAGTGCAGTCCTTGTCAGCAGTCTCAATCCTAAAACCCGGAAATCCATACGTCATGTTTATCGTCCTTACACCATGACCGTCAGTTTATCATCCTTATCACCAGACCGCATGGGTTTTTCACCTTATCACCATGACCCTCATGTTTATTCATCCTATCACCATAGCGTCAGTTTATCATCCTTATCACCCTAGCGTCATGTTTATCATCCTTATCACCATGGTCATTCATGTTTATCATCCTTATCACCATAACCTTTTATGTTTTTTATCCTTATTTACCATGACCGGCAGTTTATTTATCCTTATCAAACCAATTAGCGTCATGTTATCACCTTATCACCAGGGGGGTCATGTTTATCTCCTTTTGCACCCCAACGCCCTGTTTATCATCCTTTTCACCAAGCGTCATGTTATCATCCTTTTCACCATGGGGCCTCATGTTTATCATTCCTTATCACCAGGACCGGCATTTTATCATCCTTTTCACCATGACCGGCATGTTTATTCATCTTATCACCATGCCGTCAGGGTTTTTCAAACCCCTTTTCACCATGACCGTCTGGTTTATCATCCTTTTCAGTGTTTCCCACATTGTGATGGTGGCAATATTTCCCACATTGGATGGTGTCAATGTTTCCCCAGTTTTGAAAGGTGGGGGATATTCCCACATTGTGATGGTTCAATGGTTCCCACATGTGATGTGTCAGTGTTTTCCCCATTGTGATGGTGTCAGTACCCTCCCACATTGTGAGGTGTCAGAGTTTCCCACATGGGGTTGGTGTCCAAAATTTTTTTTCCCCAAAAATGGATGGTGTCAGTGTTTCCCACATTGGTGATGGTGTCATTTTTTTTTTCCCCCATTGTGTTGTGTCATGTTTCCCACAATGTGGTGTCAATGTTTCCCACATTGTGATGGTGTCAGTGTTTCCCACATTGTGATGTTTTCAATGATTCCCAAATTGGGATGGTCAGTGTTTCCCACATTTGATAGAGGGTTTGTGTTTCCCACATTGGGGATGATGTTAGTGGTTCCCACATTGTATGGTGTCCCGTATTTCCCACATTGTGAGGTGTCAGGTTCCCACATTTTGATAGTGTCAGTATTTTTCCCACATTTTGGGGGTGTCAATGTTTCCCACATTGGATGGTGTCAGTGTTTCCCACATTGTGGGGGTGTTTAGTATTTCCCACATTGTGATGGTGTCAATGTTTTCCCACATTGGATGGTTTTCAATGTTTCCCACATTGTGATGTTTTCAAAAGTTTCCCACATTGTGTTTGGGTCAATGTTTCCCCATTGGGGGAAAAAGGTGGGTCAATGTTTCCCACATTGTGGTGTCAGTTTCCCACATTGTGAAGGTGTCAATGTTTCCCCAAAATTTTGATGGGTCAGTGGGTTTTCCCACATTTTTGATGTTTTCAGTGTTTCCCACAGTGATGGTGTCAGTGTTTTCCCAATGTGATGGTTTTCCCGTGTTTCCCAATTGTGATGTTGGTCAAATTTTTTCCCCCATTGTGATGGTGTCAGTGTTTCCCACATTGTATGGGCAGTGTTTCCCACAAATTTGGGGTGGTGTCAGTGTTTCCCACATTGTGATGGGTTTTCAATGTTTCCCACATTGTATGGTGTCATGTTTCCCACATTGTGATGTTAATGTTTCCCACCTTGTAAGGTGTCAGAGTTTTTCCCACATGTGAAAGGTGTCAAAGGGTTTCCCACATTTAAAAATTTTCAGTGTTTCCCACATTGTGGGTGGTGTCAGTGGGTTTTCCCCCATTGTGATGGTGTCATGTTTCCCCCCATTGTGAGGGTGTCAGTATTTCCCACATTTGATGGTGTCAATGTTTAGTGGTTCCCACATTTGATGGTTCATTTATTCCCACATTTGATTTGGGGTCAGTGTTTCCCACATTGTGATGGTGTCAATTTTCCCACATTTTTGATGGTGTCAGTGAAAGGAGGGAGTACCCTGTAAAACACTACACTGACACATCACAATTTTGGGGAAACCTGGGCACCATCACAAATGGAAACATGATCACTTTGTTGGCTTACTTTTGTACAGCAACACAATTACTTTGTTGGCTTACCTTTGTACAGCAACACAATCACTTTGTTGGCTTACCTTTGTACAGCAACACAATCACTTTGTTGGCTTACCATTGTACAGCAACACGATCACTTTGTTGGCTTACCTTTGTACAGCAACACGATCACTTTGTTGGCTTACCTTTGTACAGCACAACCACTTTGTTGGCTTACCTTTGTACAGCAACACAATCACTTTGTTGGCTTACCTTTGTACAGCACAACCACTTTGTTGGCTTACCTTTGTACAGCACAACCACTTTGTTGGCTTACCTTTGTACAGCAACACAATCACTTTGTTGGCTTACCTTTCTACAGCAACATTGTTGGCTTAGCGACTAAACCCCCAACGACACAGAATTCCACCAGACAATGGTTGTTCCTTAGTCTGGACTTAGCTGAACAGGGGTCCATCACACTCGGGCAATTCCATATGCGCTTCAACCAAATCTGTTAACAAATGTCTGGCAAAATACCAAAGCTTGCGCAAAACCCTATGCGTCGGCTGTCAATGGGACAAGAAATTACCTGTGAAATACAAAGTTGACGCCACTAGAATTGCGGAAACATTCAGAAGTGCAGCGAACATGTCAGGTGTTAAATGTTGTTGGTCTGGGATTGGACCCGAGGTAACAGACATAAGTCCATGGCCCTGAAGGAGGTAACAGACCATAAGTCCATGGCCCTGAAGGAGGTAACAGACCATAAGTCTATGGCCCTACAGGAGGTAACAGACCATCAGTCTATGGCCCTACAGGAGGTAACAGACCATAAGTCTATGGCCCTACAGGAGGTAACAGACCATCAGTCTATGGCCCTACAGGAGGTAACAGACCATAAGTCCATGGCCCTACAGGAGGTAACAGACCATAAGTCCATGGCCCTACAGGAGGTAACAGACCATCAGTCTATGGCCCTACAGGAGGTAACAGACCATCAGTCTATGGCCCTACAGGAGGTAACAGACCATCAGTCTATGGCCCTACAGGAGGTAACAGACCATCAGTCTATGGCCCTACAGGAGGTAACAGACCATCAGTCTATGGCCCTACAGGAGGTAACAGACCATCAGTCCATGGCCCTACAGGAGGTAACAGACCATAAGTCTATGGCCCTACAGGAGGTAACAGACCATCAGTCTATGGCCCTACAGGAGGTAACAGACCATAAGTCTATGGCCCTACAGGAGGTAACAGACCATCAGTCCATGGCCCTAAAGGAGGTAACAGACCATCAGTCCATGGCCCTAAAGGAGGTAACAGACCACAAGTCCATGGCCCTAAAGGGATCTGGTTGCCCCAAGAGCCCCAGTCATCAGTGAAGTCAGGACTGTGCTGTCTGTGTGGTTCACGACAACACTCCGCTATCAGACTTGTGCCAGTGTTCAGCCTTAGATGGAGTCCACTGCCCAGCGTGGGCTGTCAGTTATAGACACAGACACAGACACAGACACAGTGTAGACATGACACAGACACAGTGTAGACATGACACAGACACAGTGTAGACATGACACAGACACAGACACAGTGTAGACATGACACAGACACAGTGTAGACATGACACAGACACAGACACAGTGTAGACATGGACATGACACAGGTCTCCAGCTCTGTCCAATGTTGCACTACCATTGACTTCCTATGGATCCCTGCGAGCTACAGGGCTTGCAGTCATGCATTTATATGGACTCTCTTCCATTGATCCGATGGAGAAATAGGAATCATCATCATCATCATCATCACCACCACCACCAACACCATCATCATCATCATCATCATCATCATCATTATCATCATCACCACCACCACCACCACCACCATCACCATCATCATCATCACCATCACCACCACCACCATCACCATCATCATCATCATCATCATCATCGTCATCACCACCACCACCACCATCATCATCATCATCATCATCATCATCATCATCATCATCATCACCATCACCATCACCATCATCATCATCATCATCATCATCACCATCACCACCATCATCACCATCATCATCATCATCATCATCATCATCATCATCATCATCATCATCACCACCACCATCACCACCATCATCATCATCATCATCATCACCATCACCACCATCATCACCATCATCATCATCATCATCATCATCATCATTATCACCACCACCATCATCATCATCATCATCATCATTTGCACTGCCACGTGTTGTTGGCGATCATTGCCTTCCATACGAATCTATCTTTTTCGTCGCCGCAAGTGTATCTCCCATCATTTCTGTCCTCATCCAGTCCTCAAAACTGTCCAATATTTCTCCCTGGGTCTACGTAGTGCTCTTCTTCCCTCCAGCATTCCTTTGTGACTAGGTTCTCAAACTTTTCTTGCCTTATACAATGAACTGTAGATGGTGTTTGTCTTTTTCTTATCTTCTTCATTAATGTTCCGTTTGTGTTTGCCTCTTTCAAGATTTTTGTCTCGTCTGTTTTTTGTTTTTTTTTGGTGTCCATGGAATCTTAACATTGTTCTCAGAAACGACGTTTCGGCTGCGTCCATCTTGTTCTGACTTTGCTTGTTGACTGTCCACGTTTCGTATTCGTACAATAGTGTTGGTTTTACGTCAGACATAAGGGGGTATACCAGTTCTTTGTGTTAAGTGGGCGTGTAGTTCTTTATCGCGTGCTGTGGATCTTCGTGTGGGATACAAGATTGACCGATGTTGAAGACACATGTTGCAAGGGTTGCGTGGGAATGAGTGCATGACACAGACACAGACACAGACACAGACAGACACAGACACAGACATAGACACAGACACAGACACAGCACAGACACAGACACAGACAGACACAGACACAGACACAGACAGACACAGACACAGACAGACACAGACACAGACACAGACACAGACACAGGCAGACACAGACACAGACACAGACAGACACAGACAGACACAGACACAGACAGACACAGACAGACACAGACAGACACAGACAGACACAGACACAGACACAGACAGACACAGACACAGACAGACACAGACACAGACACAGACAGACACAGACACAGACACAGACACAGACAGACACAGACACAGACACAGACAGACACAGACAGACACAGACACAGATACAGACACAGACACAGACACAGACAGACACAGACACAGACACAGACACAGACACACACAGACACAGACACAGACACAGGCACAGACACAGACACAGACACAGACACAGACAGGGAGACAGGATTCAACAGCACACAGAGCTTGATTATGTGCCTGTGTCGTTCCACAAACTTCACATCAAACTCCTGACAAATTCAGGGTATAAATGACACACATGTTGTTCAGCATCCTGAAGACGTTTCTGTCTTTGCTGAGGCGGCTGTTGATGTCCCTACTTGCGTTTATCGAATGATACAGGAACCGTATTTGGCACTTAAACTCACGAGGTGGGTGGCGAAGCAAAACGATCATATCACCCAGTGCCACAGG